>QLTV01003481.1:1434163-1463592 GCA_003457575.1 Thermophis baileyi
TGGGCTCTGCCTCTGCCAGCGTTTTGAAGCGCTCCTGCCTGCGATGGGGCGGCGAGGCAGGCATCGAGGCTCCCCTTCTCTCCCTCGGAGGCAGGAGCGCGTTTGAAAACGCTGGCAGAGGCGGAGCCCAGAGGAGCCGAGCAGTCTCGTCGGGTGTGCGTGCCCTCGACTCTCACTTGCTCTCGCTCTCCCGGCCAAAAAAGTGCCCGCAGCAAAAAGAGCGCCTCCCGGCATGCCCCCCCCCTTTCCCCCGGAAAGTAATGGGGGAGGGCCTTATTTTCGGGGGGTGGCTTATTTCAACGCATGTCCCGAAAAGCCCTGTTGGGCTTATTATCGGGACATGTCTTATTTTCGGGGAAACACGGTATTATCAGGGGATGTCTTATTTTGGGGGAAACAGGGTACTCTTTCAGATCAGATGTTGCTAAATTTGTTAAAGATGAGCAGCTGTGCTCAGTTCAAACATAATTTAAATGTAACAATGGATGAGCCCTGCATCCCAGTTCTCTGTGGGATACTATTTCTTTCCACTCAGCTCATCATCTAGCATTAACAAGACCCAGAGGCACTATTTATTCACATGTAACTATTGCATGGCATTGCTTAATTCATCCAAGCCGCTAAAAAAGAATAATGTTCAATGATGTAACTGAAACAAATGATCATGATCAAAGCTCTTCCTATGATATCTGCAACTTATTTATAGATTAGTGGAATTATTTATATATATATATATATATATATATATATAAAATTTGTATGCCGCCTAATTCCCAAAGGACTCTGGGTGGCTCACAACATATGAATAAAAACACCAATAAAAACATAATAAGTACAATTTAAAAATATCAAAAAAACATTTACACCTACATACATGGGCCAATCCATAGGTTATTAATTAAACTTCCTAGTGTCAGATCTGAGTTGTAGATGTATTTTCAATTGCTCTGAGATTACTGTGGGCTACAGAAAATTTCTGCTTTAAGTTTTATGACACATTTCCAATGCACACAGGGAGTTAAAAGTAATGGACTATTTGCCCTAATACTCACTTTATATTCCTCTACTATTTTACACTTGATATGTTATATACCTCCACACTTTATATTCTTCTATCAGACACTGTATTTTTCTCTGTTCGGAACTGCAGAATAGCAACAGGCAAATTGTTTCTACATTGATTGCTTGATTTTACTGATGTTTTCACCATTAAACCCTCGACAAAAATATTCTTAGAATACACTTTAAAAATAGCCAAAACAACTCTAAATTACTTTCTGGGCAATTCTAAAAACAGATGGCTTATAAATATTGTTAAATATAAATAAATATTGTTTTACTAAATACCAGTCTTATCCATTCTGTGCGCCTTCCAGGTGTATATATTTTAGATCCCAGAATTTCCCCAAAAGCACAGCTATTGCTGAAAATTTTGGAAGATGACATCAACATCTGGAGGATGTCAAGGCTGGGGGAAGCTAATCTAAATATTCTCACAACTATGTGATTTCTCTAAAAATCACTGTTTCTTTCAAACCATTCAATAAAATAAAACGAAAATACTGAAAATATAATGGAAAACCAGAATAACAACACATCATTTTAATAATATAGGTAGTCCTTGACTTATGACCATTTATTCAGGAACCATTCAAAGTTATGAACAAAGGGGCTTACATACCCAAAGTTAGGGGTATTGCAGGACTGCTGGGGGCAATAGCTGTGGAGAACTATAAAAGAAGGCAGTGAGGTGAATGGATGCTGGCTAGTTTGCTTGCTGGACCAAACAGCAAAGAAATACTTGTTGGCTTCCTTACTAGGATAGGCTAGAACAGGGGTCAGCAACCTGCGGCCCTCTGCTGTGGCTCCGTCGCCCTGTCGCGGCAGTGGCATGGTCGGAGTCTTAGTGCGGGAGCAAAGCGCCCCTGCACTTGCCTTTGCGCGGCAACAGCATTCCGCCTGATACATTTGGTGTTGCCACCAGCAAAGACTGCTGGGAGAGAACGGCGGGGGTGGATCTTGCGGGGTGGGGGCCATCCCCCAATCCTGGACTTCCTCCTCCCTTGTCGGTGGGGCTAAGAGAAAGAAGGGGGCGGCGTGGAGAAGTGCTCCGCTGCCCTGCCGAGCATAACAGCCCAGCGGGGGGGTGGGGGAGATGGCCCGGCAGAAGCGCCCCCATTGGCAAGTTGGATGGCGGAGAGGCGTGGTCCCCACCGGCTCTCACAGCGGAACACGCCGCTTTCAGTTTCCTGTGCCTTCCCCGATCTCAGCTCTTTCAGCAAGAGCTATATTTCTGTTTGCTTTCGTTTCCCCAGGCAGCGATGGCTGGGGCTATGGGGGGGGGGAAGAGGCGTCAGGGCTGCTGCCCCCCTCAGCAAGACGGGCCTGGAGGAGTGCGGAGAGTTGCAGGCGAGTACCGGAGGGTCAGAAGACACACTCCGACATCACCCCAACACGCATTTCCAGCGCACGCTCCTCTGTCCCGAGGTCGGATTGAGCAGGCTTCAGGGGGGAAGGAGAAGAGAAGGAGAAGCACGGCTGGCTTTCCTTTGGCATGGGGCGGGGGGGGGGGAGAAAGACCCAATACCCCCTCCATGGCCTGCAGTGAAAGCGCGCTTCACAATGGGGGAGACTGGGTCCCCTCCTCCTCCTGGAGCCCATTCCCTGTCCCATTTGCCCCTGGAAACACTCTCTCTCTCTCTCTCTCTCTCTCCTCCCTCCCTCCCTCTCTCTCTGCGGAGAGCAAACCCGGAAGTAGCCGCCCACCATTTCCCGCCAGTCAGGCAGCGAGAGAGGGGGGGAATAGACATATTCAGCTCAATTCAGCCCTCGCCAAAGACGCTCACCCATCAGCCAGTCTCCCTCACTGTGTGTGTGTGTGTCTGTCTGTCTGTCTGTGAGTGTGTGTGTCGCTCTCTCGCGCTCCCTGCCTCTGTGTCTCTTCTCACTCTCGGAAAGCCCTGCAGCCCTGCATGCACTCTATGGGGCTTTTCGCCAGCTGTTTTTCTTTCTTCCTTTTGGAAAGCCGGGCTGGCAGAGCAATGAGTGGCAGAGGCTTCCCTCCTCCTCCCCCTCCTCCTCCTCTCGTGCACACCCTCCCGGCCCTGCCACAGCTGGCCAGGGGGGTCGCAAGAGGAGGAGGGGGAGGAGGAGGGAAGCCTCTGCCACAGGTTGCACTCATTGCTCCGCCAGCCCGGCTTTCCAAAAGGAAGAAAAAAACAGCTGGCGAAAAGCCCCAAAGGGAGCACGCAGGGCTGCAGGGCTTTCCAAGAGTGAGAAGAGACACAGAGGCAGGGAGCAAGAGAGCGACACACACACACACACACAGACATAGAGAGAGAGAGAGAGAGAGAGAGAGACGGAGAGGGGGAGAGAAAGAAAGAGAAAGAAAGAAAGAGAAAGAGACAGAGAGAGAGAGAAATGAGAGAGAGGGATGAGAGGGACATAGAGAGGGAGATAGAAAAAGAAAGACAGATGAGAGAAAGAGAAAGATAAGAGGGAGGTAGGGAGAGGGAGATAGAGAAAAAGAAAGAGATGAGAGAGAGAAAGATACACAGAGAGAGGGAGAGACAGAGAGGGAGTTACCTATTTCCCATAGAAAACATGGAGCCACAAAACCTGGGTAGGCGTGGCTGGGGGGGGGTCATGTGACTGGGTGGGAGTGAGTGACATCGAGTTGGCCACGCCCACCCAGGTTTTGTGGCTCCCAGTGTTTTGTTTTCTGGGGGAAAGTGGCCTAAGTGGCTCTTTTGAGTGTTTAAGGTTGCCGACCCCTGGGCTAGAGAGTGAGTGGATTTTGCTGGCATTTTCTGGGGGAGGCAGAGGTTCCTAGGGTGTGGCAAACAACCTCAAAGCTACCTGGTTCTGTGGCTGCTTGTTATCCTGCAAGGTAGATGCAAGGTGGCCAAAAGTCATAGATGAGGGTAGACATAGGTGGGGTGGGGAGAGCTGGAGGCAGTTCCTTACCTTACTGAGGCTTGGGGCAGGGAGGGACCAAGCCAAGAAGGCTTAGATTGGGAGGGGCACTTGCTTAACGGCCATCAATTCTCAGTTAACAACCGCAATTGGGGAGTACAGTGGTTGTTGTCATAAGTTGGTGTAGTCACATGACATTTCTCTTTACGATCGCACTGACTTATGATAGCAATCCCTGACCTAATTTTGGTCATAAGTCGAGGACTACTTGTGGATAATACACTTGTATATAACTGAAACAAACATATTCTGTTTGCCAGTCTAGAAAAGATGATGCTTGGCTGTATAATCATCTGCAATCATTAAAAGACAGATTATGATAAAATGGAAGGTGTAAAATTATCAGTCCTCCCAAGTAAACCATGATTAGATGAGCTAATTCTACTTTACTGTCATGCTACATTAACAAAATTTTGCAAATCTGAAAATACAAACCTCCTGCATCATTTTTAACAGTCTGATACATTAGGGTAGATCCTTAAACGTTTCCTTCTTTGCCCATTAGGCAGATGCAGCCTCTCTCTTTTATTTGATCATTCCCTAAGCATCTTTCCCTCACATCCCTCAAAGTCATTCTCACCTACCACTACAAAAATAAATCTCTGTTAATTTTTTTGCTATTATATTAACAATACATACTAAGGATCTTCTAATATCTGCTTTAGCTAAACTGAGAAAGCTGAAAACTTATCAGGCTTATACTAGAAAGCTAAACAACAAGCATTCCTGGCCTGCTCTCGAGTTGCCAAGTAGTTACTGGCTGCGTTAATATATGTCAAAAATCGATTTTTGCCCAGAAATGTTTTCACATAATTCTACTGTTGTTATCAACTTCAAATGTTAAAGGTTTTTTTTTCAGTTGATTTAAATAAATGACTGAAGAATATTACAAACTTACTATGTTAAAAGTGCTACTTCAGGATTAACTCTTACATCTTCACTACTAATTGCTGCAAGAAGATTAAATCAGTGGATATAACTCCCAAAGGCAAAAGTAAAAAGTTCAGGTTCTCAGTTTAAGTGGCATTAACTTTCAGTACTTCTTTTAAATGCCTGAATTTTTCTTTTCTGTTATTTTGGTCTTTCTTACCTACATAATGCTTACAGAGAAAAGTATTACATTAAAATCTGTGGGAACCTCATTCATCTGATTGCTGTTATACACATGTTGTGGACAAGCAAAAAAAAGGTAAAATTATATGAATTATTGCAGTTTACCTGACAGCCAGGATCAAGATCCATCTTTCTTCTGAGGAATTTTTCCACATGTCCAATTGTTGCCTCTCCTGAAACACGTACAAACTTCTTTTCCAGTGGCTACAAGAACAAAGAACAGGTTAATTTACAGTTAGGTTGTAATATATAGGATCTTTTGCAAATAGTCAATCTCATGTTTACTTTAAAACCTTAAAATAGCCACAGAGGATGAAATCAATAATTTGTCACTGTTCATCCTTGAGACTTTGATAAGACAATCATTTGCTGTCTAGGTAAGTGGATTGCATTGTAATACATAGCTGAGGTGCTATGTTGTCCTTTTAGCAAACAATTGAAATTGATTTGAGGCTCCAGACATGGAAAATGAGCTCCAGCCTCCTGAGATATTTCTATTGCCTCAACAAATAATCAAAGCCCTCCACTTGGAGAAAAATGTTGGTGGTAGAAGACATACTACTGCAAAGGACAGAAGCAGTGATGTACACAAGACAAGTTATTAAGAGAAGCATACTGTCTAGTCCTGTGAAAAAGAAGGGTTGAAAGATGACCAGTGCTCATGAAATCAACTGATCATTAGCCATAATTTCTGAACTCAAGGGGATAAATGATGCAGTCAAGAAAAGGTAGAGAATTAAAAGCAAATACAAATCTATAAATGAAAATGTGAAGAGGCTGGTGGTATTTTCATCTATCCTCTCTGTGGGGGTTGAGGAGCTACGGTATAAAGGAAAGCAGTCAACTGGAAGAAAGATTTGGATTTATGGACCATAACTCCACTAGTACAATAAGATTTTAGGCAGATATGTGCTGCATCCTACAAAGGCAGGAAAGAATGTAGTTGCTAACATGTCAGGAAGGATTTAAACTAAACCAAAAGAGAAGAGAGTTAAGTAGAGATTCAGCTAGAAAAGTGCTAGGCCTTAAGCATATCATAACAGAAGTATAATGCAGTAAATGTTGTCTGGAAATCATCAATACATGGTAGTAGGGAGGAAACTGGGATCTTTCAGTGTTTGCACATATATTTATGGAGAATATAGGCAGCTATGTTCTACAAATTTGTTCTACAAATAAAAGGTTGCAAACATGCCACATTTATTTTAATACCACAAAAACATTTGGTAATATCAATACCTTAAAATTCCCAGAGAGATCATTTGCTCTGAAAGAAAGAGAAATGAACATAATCAGTGTGTATGGGATATACATTGGCATGCTCAACTTACAGGCATAAATCAAAACTCATGTTCCCTCCAGCACTTATTTTGTGGTTCCCAAAGAAAACCTTTCATTTTTGGTTTTTGAGGGGCCAAAAGGAAGAGAGAGGAAGACAGCATTCTCTTCCCTTGCCCCAGCCCTGTGGAATAGGGAGATGAGAGAGGCCCCCACTCTACTGGCCTTCCACAAAGGAGTTAAAATATAGTCTTGCATGGGGAACTCAGGGAAGAGTATGCAGCCGTGGGGCTGGTTAGTGCCCCAAGAGCCCTCCCTCAGCTTTTAAACTAATCTCTAAACACGTACAATCACAAAGGGTAAAGAAGATTGAATTACTATAACATTATTTTTAAAATACACTTTTAATAAACCAGCATTTGAACGTTACCAATTATGATACATTCAAGCATATTTGTCATGAAATACTGCATGAATCGATGTGAACATTACTTGGTTATTATTGCCACCTAGTGGATACATCGAAGAGAGTATTTTTTAATTTCTTTCCTTCAAATTATTAAGATTCTGAACATGATTAATTTGTATTTTTCATTACACTAAGACATTGATGCACAAGGCATAAGCACCTTAAAGACACAAAGGCTGCTTGTCAACTAGATACGGTATATTGTGAAATCTGCTGCCAAGCTCAATTTAGTTTTAGTTACTTTGGAAATTAGCTTACTCAAGTGTCATATTCTTCTTCTATCATGCTTCCAATTTTGAGTCAAAGATATACTGATTTTCCTAAATGGATATAACTAACAACTAGTTTTAATTACTGGAACAAGACTGTAGCAGATGCTACTATTTTGTTTGTTTAAACTACGGTAACCTTCAGGATCTGAAATCAGTGGGATCTGAGCTCTATTTCTGCATTCCATAGGAGTTTGGCTCCCCTCCATGTGTGGAAGGGAACTGCTCTGGCAGGCTGCAGGAATGGACCTCAGGTTTTCAGGATCTGAGCTCTGTTTCTCTACTCTGCCAAAGGTGTTCAGCTCCACTCGGCAAGCACCTCTTTTAGTCAGCCCCAGAGAAGAGAAGACGACCTCTTGGCAGGTGACAGTAGTTTGCAGTCTTTCCTCCAGCTTCCCCATTGACTTTCTGGGGAAGCTGGCAGAGAAGACTATAAATGGAATATGATTACAAGGCTTAACAACTGGTCATAAGTGCAAATGGGTTGCCAAGCACTCAGATTGTGATCATGTGACCAAGGGGCAGCAGTGTAATGTTTTACAATGTCCAGAAGTGCTTCATGGGCTGTACAGCACTTTTACACTATTATAACTTTGACTGGTTGTTAAAACATTTGTAAATCAGGGACTACCTGTATGGACACCAATATGCATGATTTATAGCTTAATGCATTGGACAAACATCAAATTATTGATTATCTGCACAAAGTGTAGCACTACTCAGCAAATCATAAAGCTAAATCAAAGCATAGTGAAAATAATTCTACTTTC
Organism: Thermophis baileyi; assembly: GCA_003457575.1. Lineage (NCBI taxonomy): Eukaryota > Metazoa > Chordata > Lepidosauria > Squamata > Dipsadidae > Thermophis > Thermophis baileyi. Next base: position 1,442,038 of record QLTV01003481.1, read on the forward strand.
TATTTCAGAAAGTTGTATTCTTCAGACACCATCAACATATGTTGAAAACTGAGCAAATTGATGTAGAATTGCAGACCTTAATTTATTCTACTATCCCTTGATCTTTTCACTGCATTAAAAATCTAATAATGCAACTTAAAATTGTGGTAATATAATAGACCAATATAGGTGATCATTCCTAATCACAAAAAGTGATAAAATATGCACAATAATTGCATAATTGAAGCTCCGCCCTTTTACATTCACAATGAGACATCAGAGTTAAATATGTAAGGGGCAGAGTTGACATCATAATGCACATTTCACCACCTGCTAACTTGCATGCTATTACCATATTTATTCATATTTCTGTCAATATCAAGATTTAAATATGATTTAATAGACAATAATTCATTGTCTATGTTCATATATAAAACACTGATTCCCAGAAATTCAATTTTAACTTACCCAATAAATTCCAGAAGAAGTGACATGTCAAGTTCTGGAGGAATACGGAATACAGATCCTACAACCTTGCGGGGTCTCCCCCTGCCCACTGCCATTGGCTGGGGTACAGCTAAAATATAAAAGATTAATCATGCTAGGAACAGAAAATAAAATAAATATATTCATACTTCTTTCTCTGTAATACTTGTGGATTGCTCTTCTTTCAACCCTTTCTTTTTTCAATCCATGGTGTCTTTTCTCTGAGCAACCCATTGCCTCTATCTCACTGGTGATGATTTAGCAATCTTTGCACCACTGCCCCAGAAAACAATTACTTGGAGAAGCAATGCATTTCTTTTCTGGATGTATTCAAGTGGAAGTTGGATAACTTTCAATCAGAAATGCTTTGATTTGGATTCTTATGTTGAACAGGGGATTGGACTTCATGGCCTAAATGTCCCCTTCCAACCCCATGATTTCTCAGCTCCCTCTTATTTCTCTTATACCATACAGTATTCTCTCTCTTGGAAGTATTATCAATTGTGAAACCTCTTTCTAAGTAACTATTTTTCTTCTTTCCTTTATGTCCCATAGTTTTATGTTCTTTCTTCCCTTTATTTGTTCCATTGTAACAATATACAAGACTTTCATACACGTAACAGTTTGTACTAATTAGGTCTTAGACCAGAGAAGCTAAGAACAGCCAAGAGTAGGGAAAAAAGAGAACCCAAAAAGAGCAGTAATGAAGAGATAATGACAAATATATGCCTCCACAAATCTATTCATTTGTGCCCTAGAGGCAAATGTAATCAGAAGTCTTAAAACAATATAATACAAGAATGACTGTCTTCCAAATTAGAAAATTGTCAAATTTGGCTAGGTTTTTGGTGTAAGAGTGTCTCTTATATAAAATCTCATTAAACCAAAAGATACATCTCCTTCAAAATCTCTGGCATACTAGATGATTACAGGCAATGAAAAGTAATAGCTACTAATGTATCATGCTGAAACTTGTTGTTTTCTATATACAGATATTCTCTCATTGCTATTTTTGATAGCTTTATGTAAACATTGCTGTTTCTAACCTTCATATTTATCTCAAAGATTCAGGAAAAGTAAGAAATGATGTTGAATTTCTGAAAGAGCCACAGGCAGGTAGGCGACAAAATACAATTCTATAAATCTGATTAATGATTTCATCAACCACAAATTGGTCAGCAAGAACTGACTGAAGACAATAATCAACGTTAGTGCAGTTTGACACATGAACAAAACTACTCACTAAAATATCATCTTTAAAATGTTTGGGACAAAAACCACTTTCATTACATATGCCTAACCTTAGTAGTACTTTAATAAGAAAACATTAATCATGTTGTTTAAGGTTAACAATATTTTTGTGTCAGAATGTTATTTTTTCAGCTATGAATTTTTTTGAAAACTTAACTAGTATAAAAATATAATTTTTTCAGTCACTTTTTTTAACCAAAGCAACTATAATGTCAGAAAAGAAATACATATTGGTCTTAGTCTGTAGAAAAGAAGGTTAAATACATAGCTACATATCACTTGGCATGAGGCATAATAAGAGCCGCGGTGGCGCAGTGGTTAGAGTGCAGTACTGCAGGCTACTTCTGCTGATCACCGGCTGCCAGCAGTTTGGCAGATCGAATCTCACCAGGCTCAAGGTTGACTCAGCCTTCCATCCTTCCGAGGTTGGTAAAATGAGGACCCAGATTGTTGGGGGCAATATGCTGACTCTGTAAACCGCTTAGAGAGGGCTGTAAAGCACTGTGAAGCAGTATATAAATCTAAGTGCTATTGCTATAAAAAGTATTTAATTTAAATTTTAATAAATTCACTTTATTTTCAGCAATAGTATACTCACAGTTAAAAAAAACTTACCAAGTTTGGGTATTTCTAAACCTCTTTCCCTGTAGAAATCATGCATTCTCTTTTTTTCTCCTAAATGTATAAATACAAAAGGGCTGGTTATCCTCAACCTGAACAATATGGATCTAGCTGATATGGAGTAAGTAGACAAAAACAGATAAAACAGATAAAGAAAATCATCTAAATTCTTCATTTTTTGTCATTTTATTAAAGAAACAAAACAAATCATAAAATGCTGCTGCTGCTGATGATGAACAGGTGTGGAAAGGGCACAGATGATGAACATTCTAAAGAAAGTGAACCATTCCTTCTACCATAAATCTTATAAGCTAAGAATCTCTAACTGAAATATTCCAAATTATATCATGGAGCATGTGGTTCTTCAGCAAACTATCAAGAAAACAAGTATGTTAAATTCAAAAATCTAAAAAAGGAGACTGACTTATATGGCAACATAAGATATATACGAATAAAGTAAGTTACATTCAGTTAGGTATATCTTTCAGTTTTACCAAGAGCAGCCAATTCAGACGTAAAAACTTACTTCCTTCCAAGTTGACAACTAATTTATATACTATGTCTTGCAATTGTCGATCCAGTCTATAAAAAGAAAATAAAAAGTAATTTTTAAATGTAATTATTTTTTATTAGTGACATATTGAAAGATAGGCACTGACACAAAATTATTAAACTATAAGTTATTATAAAACAAGATTGGCAAAATTTCCATGTCAAAATTACAAAAGCAACTTTATTAGCATTTTTAAAATACCACATTAACTTTTCAACATAATAATAAGTCCCAGAAACAGACTGGGAATATCAAGTACAAGACAGTGAAGTGTGAGCTGTGGATTAGTTTCATTGTTTTAATAATAAAGTTAATGGTTTTGAACACATTACTAGAGTTTCAGAAGACTTAAACATATTCTCCTGTATCAGGCTATTTGAAATAATTCTTAGCTCCAATAGTTAATGTCAAGACTAAAACTAACATAAGAACATTAGCTAAACTGTTCATTTATACACAAAATAAATATAGAGTATACCATAATAGGTAAATTACCTGATATTATAAAGTGGCTGTGTCTGATGTACTACAATGTTGCATTTTGGACATCTGTTACTGTAGTAAAAATGTCTTACTATGCAGCTTTTACAAACTGTAAAAAAAAAGTAATTACATGACTGATACAAAATGATCCATTATTATTGAAAACAGTAACGTCCAGAATCTGCAGAGATACAAGAGTATTCAAAGTTATAATGGACTTCAAAAAAGCTACTTATGACCCATCCTCAAGATTATGACTGCCTCTCCCTACAGTCAGTCAGTCAGTCAGTCAGTCAATCAATCAATCAATCAGAATAGAGCTGGAAGGGACCTTGGAAGTCTTCTAGTTCAGCCCCATGCTCAAACAGGAGACTCTATACTATTTCAGGCAAGTGACTGTCCAGTCTCTTCTTAAAAGCTCTTCTTAAAAACATGAAGTGATTTCACTTCATGTGATTGCATTTTTGATGCTTGGCAAACAGCTCACATTTACAATCGGTTGCAGCATTCTGTGTTCACATGACCACAATTTGCAACTTTTGCTGCTTTGCAGCAGGTCAAGCAAAAAATGCCCACTAGACATGCAGGATTTGCTTAACAACCACATTGTTCACTTAATGACATGATTAGCTTAATGACTGCAGTGACCAGCTTTATGACCATCATAAAATAGTCATAAAATTGAGTCCAACAATTTATGACCGAAATTCTGGGCTTCATTGTGGTCATAAGTCCTGGCTAGGATGTAAAGTAACAGCTAAATACAAACGAAAAAGTAACAGTTCTTAGATTTATACATCATTTTTATACATTGCCATTAATACCGTCTTATTAACCCAAACTTCATGACTGTGTCCACCTAGCCCTTTTTTTGTGAATATACAGGACTTTACTGATTAAAGAAGAAGCCAGATATAGTAGATTCACTTGGGGTGACCTACTGAATGATGAATATTGAATTTATACCTGTAATTCAGGTTACCACAGTTCAGTTCACACTATTTCAGTTTTTTTTAAAAATTCAGACAGCAGGCTATCACACAATAATTTATGTTCCTAATTTGCAGTAGGAAAGCTCCGAGATGAAGCAGTTGGTTGTCTTCTGCTTGGTAAACAAAGCAATACTTTTTACTTACAGTGCTTCAGGCTCTAGCTCTAGCTCTAGCGTCAATTATCAATTATTTTGTGGAGTTGATACTGGAAAATTGTCTCCAGATTTGGATTTCCATAAGGCTGTTATAGATTCAGTTTGGCCATGATAAATGAACCAAGAACCAAGTTAAGAAAATGAACTTTGCATAGTTAATGTACTTATTCAGAATAACATATCTCCTTGTAGGAGACTGAATGTCAGACTAGGCTCTGAAAGATTTTTAAAACATGTTCAGGGAAAGGGAAAAAGAACAATTTAGGAACAATTTTCATAATACATGGTTTATTGAAATTTTCCAGGATTTTTCTTAAAGACATCCACTTCAGTTGGTGTACACATATTATAAGACTGTGCTATAAGGCAGATGCACAGTATAATTCCATGAGGAAAAACATGAGGCTTCTTTAAGAACTTACAGAAAGGTATCAAGTTCAAGCACCCTTTTCCTTCAAACTTAATGTTTTATTGCAACTTTCATATTATTAAAGTGTACAGAACTCTTTTTCAACATATGTAAACTTGTTTTCAGAAATATTTGTTTTACAGTTTTATAGCTTTTAACGTTGTAAGCTGCCCAGAGTTGCGATGGCCAGCAAACAAATTTAATCATAATTCCAATACTTACATGTGTGAAGACATTCTGTGATGGTTGTGGCATCTATGAAATATCCCTTGCAGATGGAACACATGATATATGGTACCAGTTCAGAAAGATTAATCATGCGCTGAAATTTCACAAAAGCATGTCAAGAATATTGTTTAAAAGTTTGCAGATAACATTACATTTTTTATATTTAAAATAAGTATTTGAGAACATATTTTTTTCCAATAAACTATTTGCAAACAATAATGGCCATATTATCTAGTTGAAAGCAAGTTTTATCTCTGTGAGTCTTCCAAGGTTCCTACAGAGAGTTGTGTGTCTCCAAAGCAAATCTGGAAGGCCACATTAAAAAGAGAACTCCTGGGAAACAAGCATGTATCTTCTCACATAATGTTTGATATTGACCTCTTTAACTGCATCAGCAACTGAGCAGTGTAAGACTAGGCATTTACCTCTGAAGGAAAGAAGAGACTAATGTAGTATAAGCAACATGTTCCAAGCCCATCTCTTGTTCTCAGAATGTGATGGCAGATACTGTCTCTGGTGCGAAAAGCAGCAGTACTTTTGCACAAGACATATTGATAAATCCATCCTGTACACAACAGGATAAGTACAGGAAACTACACAACAGGACTTTAAAAAGTTTGTCTCACAAGTTCTTTCCTTCTCTTTCTGAAGCATGGCAAGTTTTACAAACTACGACAATGTTTTGTTATCACTTTTGGATTTGCCGGGATCATTTCTCTGTAAGAGCATATAAAAGAAACTAGCAAGACCGACAGAACTGTTTTAACCCGGGGTACACAAGAAATGTCACATTGTGACCAAAAAAAAAAAAAAAGGAATGCGAGTACTTGTATCCCAAGAAAATCAAAATGGCTCAACAATAATCTTATCAGCAAAGTTGCCCGAGGGTAATTTGCCTAAGGACCTCCGCAGCTGTGCTTTACCGAGCTGCCACTCCTTGCGTCCCCTTAACCCCGCTGCCGAGGAAAGAGTGGCCGGCCCGTGTTACCTCGTCCTCCTCGTCGCAATCCATTTCGCCCTCCTCCGTGCCAAATCCTCCGAAGAGAGCTGCGGCTCCCCCTCCTGCAGTCCCTTCCTCCATCACCTCTTCCTCATCCTCCATCTCTTCGTTACCTCCACAGCTGGATTCAGAGCGGCTTCCCTGTTCGTAACGAGCACCCGCCCCGGAGCAACCAGGCGTTTCCAGCGCGGCTGCTGCCGCTCCTTTACCCTCCACTTCCTCGGCCGGTCCACCCGCCTCTTCAGCCACGGACCCTTCGCTTAGCAGAGTCAACGCCATATCTCCGACTCCACACAAGGAAACACAGTTTTCCAACAGTCGCGGAATATCGCTGTGCTACCTGGTCGCCTCCCCCCCACGCCCCTCTTGCTAATTTGTGCGAGGGGTCTGCCCCGTCCCTCCAAGCAGATTTTTTTTTTAAAAAGGGGGGGGTTTACGAATTTTAGCGCGTGCGCACGGCTAATTTGGCGCGCACATCTCCAGAACACCTGCATAATTTACATATTCGCGCTGTGTTCTGGGAAACTGAGTTAAATTTTGTTCCTCTTTTGCAGACGAGAAAGCGAGGGTTTTTATCCGCGTGATACGACGATTCCTAAAGACCGGAACTAATTTTAATTTTCAATATTAAAATAAGAGTTAAAATGTAAAATATGCACACAGAAGTTGTGTCAAAACGCGAGTGAGGCGGGGACAAAAATTAACGCAATAAAAATATCTGATCATTTACATTCATACTTGTGCTATTCTGTTGCATTGTAATGCTAATTAAATAAACTATTACAATAACGCTGATTTTTGCTGCTTCTGTTGATCTGTCTTTAGACTATAGTTCCAATCGAGCTTGACTTCCATGCACAAAAATTATTTGCCATTGCAATAAATGTCCTCCAAGTCCCAAGTTACATCTGGGGCATCAAAATATATAGGTAGGATTTAGTTCTAGGAGTAGGTTACTGAAGGCTAAGGGTCTTTCAGTAGTATAATGGCGGAGGCGGGGGGGGGGGGAGAAGCTGAGCCCTGCTCTGCCCTACCTATAATGTAGGTGTAATTTGTTTAAATGTAAAGAAAAAACTATTAAACGTTTAAATGTAAATTTAAACAAAAAGTTTAAAAAGGAAATTTAAAGTAACATATTTAAGTTTTTTCTTCATTTAATGGATTTTCCTTTTTAAAGTATGTTTAATAGCTTTAAACAGATAAGTTGGTGAGAGCTTTTGAAGGTCTTTTGGACTCGTATTTACGGTTTATCAGGGATTGCTGCTTATCTGCTATACGCAAACTTGCATGCATTATAGGTTTATATCTGACTCTGAAAAGTAAAGGATTGTTTTTATCATTACCGTTAGGCATTAACAATAAAAGCTATGTGCTCAATGAATAGAGAAGGGAATAAGACACTTCAGAATCCGGGTAACTTATATTTTATGCAATGTAATATAAGTTACTATACATTTTAACTTTTTCTACTTAGCTGTAGTATTAAATATTACTATTTTCATATTATGGAGAAATGAGCTTTCCCGAGATTTGACATACTAAACAATACACCCAAGGTACTATACTTTCTAGTGTGTAAAGATGCAATGATAATTAACCGGGGTTGCTTCTATGTAAGCTGTAGGCAAGTTTTCATTTCAAAAAAACTTTAAAAGAGAAACTGCACATTTCAGAAGATGCGATTACCCTAACCACACACGCGCAAGCTTCTGCGGGAGCTTTTATCCAAACTCTTGATCAGTGAATTAGTGAAATATCTCCTTTCCTTTGAGTTCCATAAAGCGGAACTGTCGTAAAGCAAGGGGAAGCCTCTTCCTGGAGCCTCTCAAGTTGTCGCTGGGCGGGTATGCCCGGACTGTCGCAAAAACGCGGGAAAGCAAAAGGGGAGGTGAAGCCGTTGGGCGCACCAACATGGCTGCTTTGCCGGAGGAGCCGACGGAGGCAGTAGCGGTAAAGCCGGATCCTGATGCAGGAGCGCCACCGCCCGCTCCGCCCGCCCCTCTCTCCCAGTCCCCGATCTCGACGGCGGCAGCAGTTGCAACAACTGTCCCTCCTGCGTCTGCCTCCTCGGTCGCTGCCACCCTTCTCGCGGATGGGGAGCCGCTTGCTGGAGGAGTTGACTCGAAGAGCTCGGTGACTTCCAGCCCCACGCCGCCAGCCTCTCAACTACCCGCCGACAAGCAGACTCTGCTGGCGGTGCTGCAGTTCTTGCGCCGCAGCAATCTGCGCGAATCGGAGGAGATCCTCCGGAGGGAAGCCCGTGGTCTCGTCGACGACGTCCCGAGCGACCCGAATTCCTCAGCTCCCGGGGTCCCCGGAGCTCATGGAGGGGAAGGACAGGATCTCAGTGTCGGGATCTTGGCCCCTGGAGCGGGGGACGTGCTAATCAATTCTGTCACTTTTGGCCAGACTGGAGCTACGATCTCTCCAGCCGCTATCACGACACCTCCCGCAGCGCCCTTGGGCCATCCTGGGAAAGGTGAGATGTAAAACATTAATAGCAAGTGTTCATTGAACCAGCTAATTACTTTTGCCCAGCTCTCCTGACAAATTGATGTACAACATACAGTAGTTCATTTCGGAGAACATCAGTTCAAGCACTGTCCTTCTAAATTTACTGTGGTTATAGTAATATAATCTATAAGTAAACACCGAAGTGTTATGCGGGTTAATGATATTTTTGTTTGGAAGCGCTAGAACCTATGGTTCATTTGTTTATTCTTTTTAGTGAGTCCTGTTCCTTACTTTCCACTGTAAATTTTATAGTTTTAAATTTAAAAGCACCGTGGAGTAACATAGCAGCTTCCCAGGTGCTTCCAAATGAAAATATTAACACACATTGCACTCAACTGTGGTTTTAAATTGCATATTTAAAACTAAAAAAACCCTAATACTGGCTGGGAGATTTTTTGTTATATTTTTATAGTTAAATATTCAGAGATACGATATAAAGAACCAAAAAGTAGTTGCAGATATCAGATATGCAGTTAGGCTGTCAGTGACAAAAACAGGCAAACAAAGCATTTCTGAATATGGAATAGAATATATATTTGTCTTCTAAAGAGATTTTTCCAATAAGATATGTATCAGTGTTCCATATTAAGGGTATGCAAAGTCGTCACTTGGATTGGAGACTTTAATCAAAACAATAACAAAAGTATCCTTTCCTATTTATGTGCAGTATCATGACACACATAAAAATGGAGCGGAGTTGACACTTTAATAATTGCACTCCCCCCATCATAGCCCTTTGTATATAATCCAGAAAGAAAAAGGAGTGGGAATTGGATTGCATAGTTGTGATCATTATCTTTACTTTTTGATCTCCTTCCTATGTATATTGCTCACACTTATTTCCAGAAGCTAAATATCAGAAATACAAACATTGGATCAGAAATTGTGTCCTGATCCAATTTGTAACTGTATGTGATAAATTTAATCCTTTAAAAATCTGAGCTATGAGAACAAAATTTGCTTCTCATTCAGAGTGAACAACAAACATACAAGAATGCAACGTGTTATGGAGAGCAACCAAAACTTTTAAGACAATCCCTTAAAATAGCTCTCCACGTAAGAATTTCATTATTCTTCTATTGTTGTATATACAATAATTTTGCTGCAGTTGCGATATATAAAATCAGTCTGCCATAAGTCTTTTCTAACTCATTGACCATAAATTCCAAATAAAGAGAGTTCTAGTTTCTTCATAAATATTAATCTTTAAAATCTTATGAATTTGTATCCAAAATTTCTTAACTTCCTTAACTTTTTTCTTTCATTTTCCTTTTTTGTATTTTTAAAATTTTCTTTTCCTTTTTCCTTTTTGATTTATCTTCTGTTGTATGAAAGCATCTTAATAAATGTGAATTTTAAAAAGTGGGAGGGGTCTTAGAGGGAGAATGGGAGAGATAGCTACATTCTAAGATGCTGCCAAATTGCCTCTCCCATTCAAATGCATTAGGGAAAATTATTTTCAAAAAATTATTTTATAGAGAGGCCAAATCCTGATACTCTTTACATATTTTTGAAACATTCTGTTGGATTGGAAAGAAGGAGAAAGCTCTTGCTGAAATGGAAGTTTAACAGCATTGCACTAATTTTCTTTCTTTGATCATCTCATGCTACAAATAGTTCTTAGTCTGTCCTCAGAGTTTTTCTTCATTCTCTATATTTGATTTTACTGTACTTAATTTGTAATTTTTTGGGGGGGGGGGATTTGTAAACAATCTGTAAACATTTAACTTTGAAAGGGTGGAATTAATGGAAAATTGCTAATGCAGCTGTTCTTAATAAACATTTAGTTGATAAATTTGGGTCAAAACATTCTTGCTAGCCATCGGTTGAATGTTGCTAGTTAAAATCAAATTTCATAGTCAATATCTGCTGGATTTGAAATAAAATGGGAGATTTTGCTACAAGGGATTCAAAGGATTTAGGATTGAAATAATGAATTGCAAAAGAATGCAGACATTAATTTTGCTATATTAATTTTGTAGCCGGAGTTCTTGTAGAAGATCAGCCAGATGTGAGTGCAGTGCTATCTGCTTATAATCAACAGGGAGACCCAGCACTTTATGAAGAATACTACAGTGGATTGAAACACTTCATTGAATGTGCTCTGGATTGTCATCGAGCTGAATTATCACAACTTTTTTATCCTCTGTTTGTACACATGTACTTGGAACTAGTCTACAATGGACATGAAAACGAAGCAAAATCGTTCTTTCAAAAGTAATAATTTTGTTCATTTAATATCCATGGATGTTTCATTAATAGGCACATAACTCCATAATTGTAGTTACAGTAAAAAAAAGACATATTTATTTTGAAGCATGGTAAACTGGGAACAGAAAGAATCTATAGCATTTACTTTGGAATGCATTTAGAGTAGAAAGAAAATACATTTGAAACATTCTGAAAATATAGAAAGCTTACCAGTTATCCCTCTTGGCAGAGAAAGGTTAATAGACATTCTTTTGAAAGTGGTTGATCGGGGTTAGTAAATGGATATGATTTCTTTAGGGAATTTTGATGCATAATAAAGAGTTTCCCAGTTACTTGGTTACTTACTATCTATAAATTATTTCTTTTCAGGGAGTTTTGATTTCTTGCATCAGTGAATACATAAAATATGTTTTGCTTTGTTTGTGGATATGTATATGTCAAAAAAAAATTATTCTGAGGTGCTTAGAATCTAGTTAAGGTAATTATATTTTGCCCATGTAAATTTTTACTACTGAAATGTTCTAGCCTGAACCACTGAATAATGTTATTCCTTCTCGGTAAAAGGACGGTTTATCATGAAATGCTAAAACTATTGTTTTCTGTTTGAACATACATCCATTATTTATCAGATTTTGAGGTCATCCAATTCCTCAGCAACTCTGAACAAGAAATAAAAAGTTATATAAAAATATAAATCATAACTGGCCAGAAAAACAAAACACAAACATTGAAGCAACTATAACTAAGAGGGCTTCGCAATCAATCTATCACCAAAGAACAACTAGGTCTTTAGTAATTTCCTAGACAAGAGTGAGAGCTGCACAAATCTCTGGGGGAATAACATTTCAGAAGACAAAAAAATAGGGCCGCTTCTGGGTCCTGTCATTTGACCTTGTTTATTGACAGGACACAGAGAATACCCACCTCCTTAATTGTTCCAAGTAGGCAGGAGATTGATGGTCCCTCAGCCAAGCCCTATGCCATGAAAAGTTTTAAAGGTGATAAACAGGACTCTTGAATTGTCCCCAGAAAGCAACTAGTAACCAATGCAGTTCTTGAAGCATCAAAGTCATGTGCACATAACATGATGCTCTACACTGTTGCATTCTTGACCAGCTGTAGGTTCTGGATGGTCTTCAAGGACAGCATTTCTCCCTTGGTGTTTCAAAGAGTAGGACTTCAAAGAGTAAGACTGGAAAGAGGGAAAGAAAATTGCCCATGATTTGGTTGGAAAAATATTACATATGTCTGGATATGATGTTCTAGATGTATCGCATAGGAACTTAGGTATTGTGTCAGTTGTTACCCATTTTGGTTACATGTACTGCTGTTAAGAATTGCTCCTAATGGAGGATTATCGATTATTTTCCATTCCATTCTCCATACATCTCAATTATATTTCTATGCCATAGTTTTTATGTAACTATTTATGATACAATTTTACAACTGCTTCAAGATCTCCTGCCTACTTCAATCAATTAATGAGATGATTAAGTCCCTACTTATCTCTAATATATCCTTAATTTCCTCCCAGGTTTCACGGGGACCAAGAATGTTATTACCAAGATGACTTGCGTGTACTATCAAGTTTAACCAAAAAAGAGCATATGAGGGGCAATGAGACTATGCTGGATTTCCGAACAAGCAAGTTTGTGTTGCGTATTTCCCGTGACTCTTACCAGCTTCTGAAGAGACATCTTCAGGAAAAACAGAACAATCAGATCTGGAACATTGTTCAAGAACATCTTTACATTGATATTTTTGATGGAATGCCTCGTAGTAAACAACAGATAGATGCTATGGTGGGAAGTTTAGCTGGAGAAGCAAAACGAGAAGCAAATAAAGCAAAGGTATGACATGAGATATATCATCGTGGACAGTATTACACATGGATAAAAAATCATGAAAATTACATTTATGACCGCAGTTGGTATAGTGGTCTGCTTGTAATAGTGTACATTATTATGCTTCAATTAACAAGAATTTACTGTTTTGCTCAAATTGAAAAATAATTATTGAGAACAAACAAGCTTCAAAATAATAGTTTCAAGTTAATATCAAGTTTTGGTCCATAAGAAACATGCTAACAGATCATTTCCTTGTTTAAATTTGGTTCATATAAATGAGGAAGTAATACTTTTTATATTTCAACTCTTAAGGATAAGCTTAAAGTCAGATGGGTCACCTTGAGTCAGTCACACTGACCTTGAGTCTGTCAGTCACACTGACCTTGAGTCAGTGAGCCCAACTCACATCACTGGATTGTTATTGTGGAGAAAATAGGAGGAGGAATTTGTGTTGGATATGTTCGCTGTCTTGAGTTGTTTGTAAAAATAATAAAGGAAAGATAAAAATAAATAAATTTCTCCACTTATCATGGTAGTAGGGAGGTATAGATTAATGAAAACATTGAATCAATTGATAGCAGAGGCTTTTTGAACTTAAGGAAAGTGCTTCAAGTTATTCACACTATACATAAAGCAAGGAGTGAGCAGGGAGAGATTTATTTAATCAAAGTTGTACAGCTGCCCATCTCACAAAAAATGACTTTGGGTGGCATACAGCAATTGAATAAAACAACTGTAAAAACAACAGATAAAATGATACAGGTAGTCCTTGATTTGCAACAGTTCATTTAGTGACCAAAGTTACAACATTACTGAAAAAAGTGACATGACTCTTTTTCACATGACTGTTACAGCATCCCCATGGTTATGTGATCAAAATTCATACACTTGGCAACTGATTCATATTTATGGTAGTTGCAGTGTCCCAGGGTCATGTGATCACATTTTATGACCTTCTGACAAACAGAGTCAATGGGGAAGCCAGGTTCACTTAGCAACTGTGTTACTGATTTAACAACTGCAGTGATTCATTTAACAACTGTGGCAAGAAAGGTTGTAAAGTGGGGCAAAAAGTGGGGTAAAGTCACTTAACAAATGTCTTGCTTAGGAAAAGAAATTTTGGGCCCAATTGTGCTTGTAAGTTGAGGACTACCTGTATAAACATTCACATTAAAAGATTAATATAATAAAAACAAATATATAAATCCTAGGCAAAGAGAGGATAAGGATGACTACCTCAGCAGTGGAGCCATCAAAGCATGCCTCTGGTTCCCTGGAAAGTCCAGGCCTGATAACAACCAGTTGCCTTACTTGCACTGAAATAAGACCAGAAGTTTCGGAAAAACACTATGTGTAAAAATGCTTTACTTCATCCCCTTAATCTAGCAGTTATCTAGCAGTAGTGGGTTCTAAAACCCATTGCTACCGGTTCGCGCGTGCACGACGCTTCTGCGCATGCGCAGAAGCGTCCCGGGCAGGTGGGCGGAGCCTCCCGCCACCGGCGCTACCGGTTCTAAGAACCGGGCCGAACTGAGAGCAACCCACCTCTGTTATCTAGATAAACCTTCCCCAACCCATAATTCTGATATGTCAGCATATCTGGAGGGCATTAGAGAGAGAATTATGGTTAGATCAGTGTAATTTCTTTTCAGCATTCAGCAAGGTGTTTGAGGTTCTTACCACTTTTTGAGATATGTCAGGAAAGAGGTGCTGTTTAAAGAAATAGAAACTAAAAATATTTTTGAAGTTCGGATTGTGATTTGTGATTAGAGATAGTTTACAACAGGGATGTCAAACTCGTGGCCTACAGGCCAGATGCGTCACGCGCTGGCCACGCCCATGCCTGGTTTAGCAAAGGGGGAAAAAGTCCCGATACGTCACGTGATGCCGCCGTGACGCCGCGAGTTTGACACCCCTGGTGTACAACATGGACATGCACAATCTCTCTTTTCCAACACACGGGAGAAATGCTAAGGAAATATTTCTGTAATTTGTACTTTCTCCTTTTGACTTACAGGTATTTTTTGGCTTATTAAAAGAACCAGAAATTGAGTTACCTTTGGATGATGAAGATGAAGAGGGAGAGAATGAAGAGGGCAAGCCAAAGAAAAAGAAGCCCAAAAAAGATAGTATGGGATCAAAAAGTAAAAAGCAGGATCCAAATGCTCCACCTCAGAATAGGTAGAACCTCTCTTAACTTCCATTTAAATTGCTCAGGCGCAGTTCTTACTTAAATGTGACATTTCAAACTGTAATAAGCAACTTTTTCTTGCTTAAATGTTCCTTCATTTTCACTCCCACAGCCAGCTTTCTGTGTAAAGAGATATTCAAGTGGGGAGGGAATAGGAAAAAACTATAAATTATGTGAATCACCATATAGTCTACACTAGGGTGCAGACTAAAGTTTTTTAGTCTTCAAGTGGAGAGTGAAGAAACCCTGATAATTTGCTTGAGGATAAGCATTTGCTCAATGACGTTGAAAATGTTTTATCTGTGTTTTGAAACTCTTCTTCTTTATGCAGAATCCCTCTTCCTGAGCTAAAGGATTCTGATAAGCTGGATAAAATAATGAATATGAAGGAAGCTACTAAACGTGTTCGGCTTGGTCCGGACTGTTTGCCTTCTATTTGCTTCTACACGTTTCTTAATGCATACCAGGTTAGTGTACTGGATTGACAGTGGATCAGATCACAACACAGCCTTGCATGAAGGCTTGGATTGGTGAATGCAGAGGGAAAAATCAAAAGACTTATAAACTATTGCTGAAGGAAAACAAAATTATTTTTTTCAGTCTCCCAAATAAAGAATATTAAATTTCAAAAAGTGCAAACTTTTCTTTGTGAACTAGTCCAACCCTTCAGAGTGGCTTCAAAATCTAATGTGAAGATACAGGTTATTGTTATAATCTTCACTCCATGATTTCTGGGGACCGTTCACAAAGTGAGAAAGTAGCACAAGCCCCTCCCACTTCCATCATATAATATGCCTTTTTTGGGTTTTAATCCAGGTGGCCCCATTTGTATTTTAGCCTGGGAGGCCTCTCTTTGCAGTCTTTTTGAAAACACATAAATAGGGCTTCAGCAATAGGTGTCTATCTGGATGCACTGTCTTTGCTTTGCCCCCAGTAATAAATGACTACACACTGCACTGTCAATCTTTCTGTTCTCACTAAGTTTTGAAGCCAATTAAAAAAAAAGCTGATAATTTTTATTTTATTCATTTCTTAACTTTTTTTATTTAAATCTTGTCATTTTTATAAATAAGAGGGGAAAACATGCCTATTATTCCTTTTTCCTCCTATTTTCCCCACAATAACTATCAGGTGGGATGGGCTGAGAGAGTGACTGATTGATTGTTGCTCCAATTGACGGTTTATTGTTTACTTTCAGTCTGGTGTTATGCTTTAACTTTTTATTTAAAATAAAACTGTTTAATTGTGGTTTATGCAAACAGGGTCTTACAGCTGTGGATGTTACAGATGACTCTAGCATGATTGTTGGAGGCTTTGCTGATTCCACTGTCAGGGTATGGTCTGTGACACCCAAAAAGCTTCGCAGTGTAAAATCAGCTACAGGTAATAAAAATTAACTCTCATTTCAATTTTCATAATAGCTGTTCTGCTCTCATGAAGTTGTTGTGTTAGAATAGCAATATTAAGCTGAAGAGACAAAACTAAAATAACGGCCAAAATTGTTTCTTTGCAATTTAAGCATTCACATGCCTTTAATTGCTTAACAATACTTTAAGGTGGTTTAAGACTCTCGGATTAATACCTTTGCAAAATGTATTTTTGTATAAATATATACATCAGAAAAACTAAAAAGTTCCGTATTTAGTGAACCAAGTATTACATTTTTGGAACTTCATAACATGCATCCTGTGTACAGATGCAGTCTTGTACAGAACTTCATAACATGCATCCTGTGTACAGATGCAGTAGGTAGTCCTTGACTTGCAACCGTTTGTTCAGAGACTGTTCAAAATTACAATGGCATTGAACAGGAGGAATTACGACTTCTGCCCAAAGTTACAGCTGCTGCAATGCCCCTGTGATCATGTGAACAAAATTTAAGCACTTGGCAAGCTACCTGCCCTTATGACCGACTGAAGGGAGGCTGCAGCACACACCTATCCAAGCCTACCTCCCCACCCCACTGGGTCCCTGCCGGCCTTGGGTCTGCTTCCCATCCCACTGGATCTCACACACTCCCCACCCCCATTTGATCACTTATTTTTTTCAGTACTGTTGATCTCCTTCTGGAAGCAACAGCTCGGTGTGTGGTCTTCCTACACAGTGGAGGCTGCATGGCTCCATCCTGCATTGAAATGGGTGCCATTTCATTGAGGCCACTCCCAAAATGGAGACCTCATTGGGGAAGGACAGCAGGCCACTATACCTCCCAGCCTTCCTATGTAGTGGAGGCCATGTGGCACTGTCCTGGAAGCAGCTGCCATGTAGGGAATGAATTGTGGCCACTCCAACTGGGCAGGCTCAATTACAGTCATAAGTCGAGGACTACCTGTAGTATTGTGTACAGATGTACAAAAAGTGCCAGTTTGGTGCAGTGCTTAAGACACCAGGTTAGAAACCAAGAGGTCATAAGTTCTAGTCTTGCCTTAGGCCTAAATCCCTGTTGGGTGACTTAGAGCCAGTTACTCTCTCCAGCACTAGGAACAAGGCAATGACAAACCAGTTCTGAAATCTAGCCAAAAATACTTCAGGAACCTGTCACTCAACAAGAGGATTAAGGAAGGGGAAAAAGTGCAAAACTGATTTTGTACCAGAAGTTTGAAAAATCTCTGGGAATGTTTCATTCTTCCTCCCAACCATTCTAAATTTCCTTCAGAACTATGATATTCTGTGGGTAGTTTCCTGGTTTCTGGAAGCAAGTGTAGTAGTTTGGACTAGACATGGTTTGGAGTGTATTTATGTATTTATTTTATTTTAAAAGACTTACATAGCTACTCATAGTTGTAATAAAAATCCTGGCCAGCATACAACTAGTAAAAACAACAAAAGTCCATCTTGGGGATGATACAGACCTGAAATAGGCTTGTTTAATCTGCAACATCATTCCATGAGCCAGATTTTGAAATTCATACTCTGTTTGTCATGGTCTTTGGGAGTAATAGAACGTTCCCAAATTATCAGGAAGAGTCAATCCCTGAATCATTGAAATTTGCACCTCACTAATAATGTATTTTTGACAAAAGGAAAGAACATAAAAAATTCAGGAAGAATATAGAGATAGGAAATTCAGATGGCTGGGAGGATAAAATAAAAGAAAATACTGTAAGTGCAGGCCTATTAGCCTATCAAATAGGTCACCCAAGTTATTCTATATACCGTATTTTTCGGACTATAAGACACACTGGTGTATAAGACGCACCAAGATTTCGAAGAGGTAAGTAAGAAAAAAAAAGTTTTTGCCCTCCCCCAGCCCCCAGGAGCACTCTGCAGACCTCCCAAACCCTCTGTGTACCCGTTTTCGCGTGGGGCGGGGCTTCAGGAGGCCAAAAATGGCTGTATTCGGTGTATAAGACACACCAACATTTCCACCCTCTTTTGGGGGCGGGGGGGAAGTGCGTCTTATACTCCGAAAAATACGGTATTTGTTACTGAATGTCATGAGATCTCTTCTGGACACTGGTTCTGTTTGGCATACCATTTCTGGACAATTTGCTAGTTCAAAAGTTTAGAATTAGGTTCTGCTGTTTTGTAAATCATTAGCATGCATTTTAATAAACAGACTATTTGGAAAATTAATAGAATGTTATAGTGGTGATATTGATTCCTGGTTAATGATGTTTTCAAGCTATTTATTTTCAAAGATACAAATATTTCTTTGATTAGGATTTTTCAGCACCATCATTACTTCAAATGTCACTAAACAGAATAGTCGTTAAGCAAGGTCTATGTGCAGTAAATAAATTTTCTCTGGTCCTGAGCTGATTTTAAGAATCTTGACATGCTAGTGTGAAATTAGCAGACAGCAATTTTATGGCAGTACTTTTCCTGTTACAATGTAGTCTAGCCTTTACAATTCAGTTTATTGTATTAACAGAACAACAGAGTTGGAAGGGACTTGGAGGTCTTCTAATCCAACTCCCTGCTCAAGCAGGAGACCCTATACCATTCCAGACAAATGTCTGTTCAGCCCTTTCCCAAAAGTTTCCATTGATGGTGCACCCACAACTTCTAAAGGCAACCTGTTCCACGGATTAATTGTTCTCACTGTCAGGAAATTTCTTCTTAGTTTTAGGTTGGATCTCTCTTTGATAAATTTCCATCTGTTACATCTTGCCTTGCCTTCAGGTGTTTTAGAGTATAGGTTGCAACTGTTCATCATATGTTTTAGCCTCCAGTCCTCTAATCATCTTTGTTGCTCTTCTCTGCACTTTTTCTAGAGTCTCAATATATTTTTTATATCATGGTGACCAAAACTGGATTCAGTATTCCAAGTGTGGTCTTACTAAAGCAGTATATAACGGTATTAATATTTCAAATGATCTTGATACTATTCCTCTGTTGATGGAACCTAGGACTGCATTGGCTTTTTTTGGCAGCTGCAGCACACTGCTAGCTCATATTTAAGTGGTTGTCCATTAGGACAGGGGTCCCCAACCCCAGGTCACTGGCATTAAGCCAGGTTTTACCTAGTCTGTATAGCAGACAGCAATTTTATGGCAGTACTTTTCCTGTTACAATGTAGTCTAGCCTTTACAATTCAGTTTATTGTATTAACAGAACAACAGAGTTGGAAGGGACTTGGAGGTCTTCTAATCCAACTCCCTGCTCAAGCAGGAGACCCTATACCATTCCAGACAAATGTCTGTTCAGCCCTTTCCCAAAAGTTTCCATTGATGGTGCACCCACAACTTCTAAAGGCAACCTGTTCCACGGATTAATTGTTCTCACTGTCAGGAAATTTCTTCTTAGTTTTAGGTTGGATCTCTCTTTGATAAATTTCCATCTGTTACATCTTGCCTTGCCTTCAGGTGTTTTAGAGTATAGGTTGCAACTGTTCATCATATGTTTTAGCCTCCAGTCCTCTAATCATCTTTGTTGCTCTTCTCTGCACTTTTTCTAGAGTCTCAATATATTTTTTATATCTTCCTGAGTATTTGGTTTTCCTTGCCTAAGTGTAAAACTACTTTTCTCACCATTGAATTGCATTTTATTGGATAGGACCCAGTGTTCAATTATGTTGAGATCCGTCTGGATCTTGAACTTACCTTGTAAACTGTTGGCTATTCCTCCTTGCTTGGTGTCATCTGCAAATTTCATGAATTCCCCTTCTAAGCCCTTATCTAAATCATTTATGAAGATGTTGGAGAGTACCGGGCCTAAAACAGAACCTTGAGGTATCCCACTGCATATTTCTCTCCATATATTGTAGGTCTAGTTTCATTGAGGACTATATGTTGAGTGTGATTTGTCAACCAGTTACAAATCCATCTGATGGTGATGCTGTTTATCCCATGTTTTTCTATCTTAACAAGAAGTTGTTTGTGGCCTACTTTGTCAAATACCTTACTGAAGTCCCAGTATTCTATGTCTATAGCATTTTGCTGGTCTCCTAATTTAGTCCCTTTGCCAAAGATTGCAATAAGATTTGTTCGGAATGATCTGCTTTTAACAAACCCGTTGACTTCTAGTAATAGCTTTGCTTGCTTCTACGTGTTTGCAGTTCCATTGCTTGATTACCTTTTCCAGGATCTTCCCAAGTATTGATGCCAGGCTGATTGGTTTGTAGTTTCCTGGATCCCCCCCCCTTTTTTTTTAAAAAGGGAACCATGTCAACTCTTTTCCAGTTCTCTGGTAATTCTGCAGTGCTCCAGGATCATTGAAAGATATAGTTAAGTGGTTCCGAGATCATGTTTGCCAGGTCCTTCAGAACTCTGGGATGTAATTCATCTGGTCCTAGTGCAGCGGTTCTCAACCTGTAGGTCGCGACCCCTTTGGGGATCGAACGACCATTTCACAGGGGTCGCCGTGCACGTTAGCCCGCCATCTTGGTGCCACCGTCACTTGCAGGGGTGAAATGCTCCCGGTTCGGCCGTGCCTGCGGGTCGCCAGACAGCCGATAGCGACAGAAGCGGGAAACTTTGCCCACCCGCCTGGACACCGCTATTTGGGTTCTTTTACCCTCTGCGCATGCGCAGAACGCTTTGCGCATGCGCAGAGGGTAAAAGAACCCAAATGGCGGCGTCCGGGCGAAGTCTCCGGCGTCCGTCGCTATCAGCTGTCCGGCGACCCGCAGGCACGGCCGAACCGGGAGCATTTCACCCATGGTGCCACGCCCCCTTTGTCACCTCATCCCACGCGGGGAAGGGGAGGGGCAGGGGTCGTGGGGGGTCGCAGCGGCAGGGGGGTGTCGCGGGGGGTGTCGCGGCATTAGAAAGGTTGAAAACCACTGTCTTAGTGGTTTGAACTTATCTAAAGTGTGTAGGTGTTGTCTTTCCTTTTTCTTGCCTATTTTGGCTTGTATTTCTAATATGTATTTTATGGTGCTGTTTTTATAAGTTGGACTGATTTTTCTTTTCTACAGATACAAGGAATGAATTACCATATTTTTCAGAGTATAAGACGCACCTTAGTTTTGGGGGAGGAAAACAAGGGGGGGGGGGGAAATCTGCCTCTGCCTCCCAGCAATTTGCCAAACAGCAAACAGCACAGATGATATACACTGTTTGCTGTGTATTTCTGTGCATGTGTGCCTGACCCATAGAAATAGCAAAGAATTGGAGAAATGTACATTATGGCAGTATATTAATGGCAGAAAGTTTTCTTAAATGTAGTCACACTAACTCCTCCCAATTATT
>QLTV01003481.1:1463898-1474411 GCA_003457575.1 Thermophis baileyi
CCAGCAAGTTGCCTCCTTGCAGTTCTAGTTTCACTTTCATTTTAGCAGTGGGCCTGCCTGCAGCCTCTCAGCTGATGGTCCGCAGATAATCCTTGTGCTAATCAGGCTCTGCACTGTTTGCTGCAAGGAGGTAAATTGCTGGGAGGCAGAGGCCAAAGGGTGGGGGTGGCTGGGTGGGGCTACATTCAGTGTATAAGAGCACCCAAGTTTTCACCCTCTTTTGGGGAGTAAAAAGGTGCGTCTTATACTCCAAAAAATATGCATCCCATGTTTAACAGAGGACCTCTTAGATTAAAACAGTAAATATTTTACACATTGAATTGCTGTATTTGTAGCATGTTTTAACCCATTGTCTTTTAGTAGGAATAAGAAGTACATTTACTAAAGCAAGTACTATTAGTTGATTATATGGAACATGAAATTTAGGGTTTTTTTCTTTCAGATCTCAGTGTCATAGATAAAGAATCTGATGATGTTTTAGAAAGAATCATGGATGAAAAAACAGCAAGTGAATTGAAGATTTTATATGGTCATAGTGGACCTGTCTATGGTGCTAGCTTTAGTCCCGATAGGTAAGATAATAGTTCCTTCACTGAGAGTGTGTGAACTTTTGATTTACAGGTATTTTTAGAATAGTTGTATTTTGTGATAAACTTTTAGGATTAAGATTTTTCTTTTTGCTTGTTTTGTCAGGAACTATTTGCTGTCATGTTCAGAGGATGGCACAATCAGATTGTGGAGTCTTCTAACTTTTTCTTGTTTGGTGGGATACAAAGGACATAATTATCCTGTATGGGACACACAGTTCTCTCCGTATGGATATTATTTTGTATCTGGTGGCCATGACAGAGTGTCTCGGTAAGAATTATCACAACTTTCTCATATAGATACAATCTCAGAACTGTTTATTTTTAGCTAAGGAAACCTTTTATGTTAGTTGCTGCTCTAACTTAGAATGTATCTTATATTACAAAATTATATGACCATTGATTAAAAATAGTTCTGTTTATATTTATATAGAGGCACAAAAGAGGCAATATTTCATTTTTAATAACAATCTATTTCTTTCTCTTATTAAACATACTCTCTACTGGATTAAAGTTTGTGGGCTACAGATCACTATCAGCCTTTGCGGATCTTTGCTGGTCATCTGGCAGATGTCACATGTACACGTTTTCACCCAAACTCCAACTATATTGCCACAGGCTCAGCAGACAGAACTGTGAGGCTTTGGGATGTACTTAATGGAAACTGTGTAAGAATCTTCACAGGACATAAGGTAGAT
Source organism: Thermophis baileyi (assembly GCA_003457575.1). Lineage (NCBI taxonomy): Eukaryota > Metazoa > Chordata > Lepidosauria > Squamata > Dipsadidae > Thermophis > Thermophis baileyi. Next base: position 1,465,184 of record QLTV01003481.1, read on the forward strand.
GAATATCAAACCCGTATGGAAATAATTTGATTTTACCGCTAATCTAATTAGATAACAGTTCCCATTCACTGCATATTCTGGAAGTTTAATTTAAGACCTGATTCTGTTTTTATGGAGCCACCTTCAATTTTTATTTATGTGATTTTCTCTAGATAGTCATATTTCTTTGAAATTGTATATTCTTAAATATTGTAAGTTGTCCAGAGGTTTTTTAGACTCAGGTGGCCTCAAAAATAAGATAGGTAAGTAGGTAGATGGCCTCATATCCAACTTTTAAATGCCAATTTTACCGGTAGGGGAAACCCGATTACTGGTTTGCAAGCAAGGCACAATTTACACTTATAAGAATCCTTAATTTTACCCAGTAGGCCTCATCAAACATACTTTGATAGAACTTTTCACTTAAAAAACAATCAGACAGAAGTTTTGTCCTCATAAAACAGGTTCATATATTCTACCAGTCATGGTTTACTGAAGATTATAACTGACTCTTATTTTAAAAACTAAAGTGGTTTGATTAGTATATAGTGCTAAGCCCAAACCAAGGCACTTTATTGTCTACCATGTGTATATGTACCAAGCTAGCAAAACTCTCTTCTGGCAAGTCTGAGAGCAAATACAATGAGAATTCTACCTATTAGGGAAGTTCCTGGTGAAAATCTGTGGCACTTTGCACTGTGACCTTTTCTAAAATGGGAGGCCTTAGCACTCATGCCTTTATTACTTTGAAGATGGACTACTACAATGCATCTGTACTGGAGACTGGTCTTGATGACTACTTACAAACTTTTAAGTAATGCAAAATATGGCAGCCATATACTGGTGAGAGAGCCATAACAGCAGAGATATATCAGTTATAGCATTAACTAGAGATTTAATATGGACGGATATAGAGTTGAAAGAATTAAGGGAAATAGGTGATCCAATAGAAACATATTGGTTTAAAAAGGATATTTAAGAAATTGCTAAGAGGATTCAAAATCCCTTTTTAAAAAATTTGATAGAACTATGGAATAAATGGAGATATCAGTTAATGCCAGGAATTTCTCCTTTAACACCAGTGGTGGAAATTGAGAAATTCCCTAAGATTGAATTGAAAGAATGGATTAGTACATTAAAAGAAAATCACATATATAAATGAGAAAACTGGAAGAACAAGATAAAGAATATAACACAACTAAAGAATGTTTTATCAGATATTAAATTAAATTGGTTGATAAATTAACAACAGAAATTATACAATTAAAGAAATGGATAAAAATGGAAGAAAGATTCGAGGAGAAAGATAGACAGTTAACAAAATTTGAATTATAAAAGAATGTGAGGTGAATGAAGAATATATAGATAAAGGAAAAATTGGGAAAATATATAGAATATTAACTGAATTAGAAGAGCATGCAAAAGGTTTAAAATTAATTTGGGAATCAGATTTAGGAGAAATAAATGATAATGATTGGAAAAATATTTGGAATAGAAGAGTATATAAGAATATGTCAGTTAGAGTTAAGGAAAATGGATATAAAGTGATATGGAGGTGGTACCTAATACCACGTAAATTAAATCAAATAGATGTTAAATATACAAATATTTGTTGGAGGTGCGAGAAAGAGGTTGGAACATATAAAGATATGTGGTGGGATTGCACAAAAAATATGGGACATGGTGTTTAGGGAAATTAGAGCACTTTTGAATGTAAATTTAGATATGTCACCAAGGATTGCATTACTGTTGCTGGTGGAAAACTGGAGACTGGTCTTGATGACTACTTACAAAATTTTAAGTAATGCAAAATATGGCAGCCATATACTGGTGAGAGAGCCATAGCAGCAGAGATATATCAGTTGCCAGTTTGTTTTCAGGAACATGGTAAAGTGGTACTTATATCATGCAGATTTACATTGCTTATGACTAATCTTTCTAGAAGCCAGTCTCCTTCAGAGAACATCTGCATGTCCATTCATGAAAGGAGGCTGAGGTCCCTCATAACAGAGATGTGTGAAAGCTCAGTTTTTACACTTGAGACAAGCAAATAGTCTGATGCCAGACCAAATCAAGAGATGTGGGAAACTCTACTTTCGCCCCTAAGAGATAGTTTCTCCAGCGGGAGACAAAATCACATAGAGCTTGTATCTGAGTCATTACTGTTTATGATTAAAAAACTATAATCAAACATCCTTCTGGTCATATTTAAGTTCATTATTTGGATTCTGGACTGAAGTAGATAATGAGGAAGTAGAAAATTAAGTGTACTTGACCCAGCTACTTCTGGACTGTGCTGGAGATTGGAAAGTATTATCAGATGGACAACTGATAACTGATTTTGTTTCAACTGGAATTTTTCATCTACAAAGACTCACAACTGAATGGGAATGGTTAGCAGATTTAAACACTAAGCATATTTAACTGAACATTTATAAATTATTTTCAGCTTGTTTTGTTTGTTTACCCCTTAGGGACCAGTTAATTCATTAGCATTTTCTCCTAATGGACGATTCTTGGCAACTGGAGCAACTGATGGAAGAGTGCTTTTGTGGGATATTGGCCATGGTTTAATGGTAGGAGAGCTAAAAGGACACTCAGACACAATTTATGCACTCAAATTCAGTAGAGATGGAGAGATCTTAGCTTCAGGTATGATTTTAAAAATTATTATAAAACTAATGCTATCAACTACAATACATCATTCTCTATTTTGTGCTCCATCTCATTTCTAAAGATGAAAAATAACTGCAGAAATAGTTGCATTAGTATTATAAATGGTCCCATCCATCCATGACATCCTGACAATACATTTCTTAGATGGTTTGAGCCTTTGGAAATTAACATTTGTGCAATTTTGAAACCAGTTTTGCTAGGATTGTCTTTGTACAATTGTTTTCATATTTATAGATTGAAGTTTATAGAGCGGGTCTTCTTGAAATAAAGTTGTGATCTGTAGTATATTCCTTTAAATTCAATTCAGACATTTTTCTGTCAACATTACTGGGCAGATAAAATTGTTTTACATGACTGTCATGTAAATTTTTTAGAAATTTAAATTTTTAGAAAACTATGAGGAGACTTCTATTATTACTAGAATAGGTTTGCTTGAGTATTTATTGTAACTTCAACAATTTTCCATTTTTAAAAATTGATGAGTTACCTTCCAAATGACAGGTCATATGAATTCTTTATAAATTCCTGGTATATTAAGCATTTCCAGTTATTTTAGTTGAATATACAGTCGAAGACCAGACTGTAGAAATCACAGCTAAAATACAATAAACATTTAAAAAGTGAGGAATATAAAGTGCACAAGCTCCATTTACATCAAACTACCAGTATATTTGGCAGGTAGAACAAATGTTAACTTAAATTAAGTTAAATGTTAGTACTAAGTGTGGGTCAAAAGATGGCATAGAAAGATGTGTGAAAGTTATGGATAGCTTCATCCAAGCATGGCCAGAGATACCTCAAATATCTGGCGTTACTGAAGCTCTCTTCCAACACCTTTGAAAATAATGCTTTTCTGTGTGAGACAAATGAGGCCGGAAAAGTAATTAGGAATGGTAGAAGGTATACTATAGAAGTCACCATAGCAATATTTTGAAAGTTTGGATATGTTCATTCTTCAGATCCAAATAGAGGTCAACCTTCAACGTAATTTTCCTGGTCCAGACATTAACAGGGATATTCAGTACTCTTGTTTTCTGAATCAAGACATAATTTTGCTTTTACATTTACTGTGATAAATGTTTGCTTTTCCAGAAAATAGTAAATTATGTTTGACAAATTGACTACAGCGTTTAGAGAATCCATGGATGCCATGAACTGATAATTGCAATGCCAGTTTTTAACATTCTTCATGTATTTTTTTTCCAAGGTTCAATGGACAATACAGTTAAACTTTGGGATGCTGTGAAAGCTTTTGAGGACTTGGAGACAGATGATTTTACAACAGCCACTGGACACATAAACCTTCCTGAAAGTTCACAGGACTTGCTTCTGGGCACATATATGACCAAATCAACTCCAGTTTTACACCTCCACTTTACTCGAAGAAATTTACTTCTTGCTGCTGGGGCTTATAGTCCTCAATAAAATACAAAAGTAGATGGCTTGATTATGCAAGTCTTGTAAAGTATGTTTAGATTTTCACATTCCTGAATATTACCATTAATATATTGTACAAATGAACTGAAATTCTATTGGTACAAGGGTACTAAGTAAAGCAGGACAGAAAAAAAAAGTGGCATTTCTGCTTTTCTCTACCACCCTCCCCCCAACAGGAACATAGTTTTTTCTACTGAAATCATAAGGAAGGAATTAACTGGTGCCACCTGTGAAGATAGTGTAAATAGACAGTTAGTTTGGGTACCAGTCAATCCTTTTTTCCCTTTCTCAATGGTCCTTGGACCTTTCCAAAGGTTTCAAATAGACATTTCCCAACATTAGCATAGGTCTAACTGCATATTTTTCTGTAAAACTTGTTCAAAAAAGTTGGGAGAGGAGAATGTATAGAGCAGCGTGCTGTATTTATGTAGCAAGAAAACCAGAATTAATATTTAAATTACCCCAGAGCTTTAAAAATCACATTATATAACTACGTATGTATTGGGAATTACTAAAATAAGTAGCATTTTAGAAGACTGACTTTATAAATGTTACTGAAGACTTTTAAGAGAGACTGGCTTCTCTAAGAATTCTAAATATTGTTCTACACAAGTAAAAAGTATTGTCACAGAAATGATTATTCAAATACGAATCAGAAAAAAAATAGCTGGCCTTAAACTTTTCCATAATAAGTGTTGGCTTATGCCTTCATTGAAATATATCAGTTATACGTTGAGTGTTGAAATCAAGCAGCATGGATCCCGTATGCATTTTTTAAAAATAATTGTGATTTTGTATTTTATAGTTTTGTATCTTTATAATAAAAATTCTGTAAAAATACTTCCATTTGATGGAGTTATCTTTACATGGTTCTTTGAGAGGCAACCTTGAATTATTGTAGCATACCTTAATACAATGATAGACTTCACATACTCCTCACTTAATAATTGGAATCAGAATTTCTGTTGCTAAGCAATGCAGTCTTGATGATGACACATGGCTGCATCGTTTAACGATAGCAATCCTGGCAGTTCCTATTGCCATTAAATGAAAATCATGGGTCATTAAGCTAGAACAGGGATGTCAAACTCACGACACGTCGTCACGTGATGTATTGCGACTTTTCCCTTCGCTAAACTGGGGGTGGGGGTGGCCAGCGGGTGACGCATCCGGCCCGCGAGTTTGACACGCCTGAGCTAGAACATTGTATGAGTGCAAATTGCCAGCTTCCCAAAAGCAAAATCAATGGGAAAATTGTATGGAAGTTGCTAGTCCTGGGCAGACTGCAAACAAGTTGGACAAGCATTAAGGGGCAAGAGGGAAGTGCTGAAGTGAATTGTGTGACTGCTTGTGGGCTGGGGTTTGCTGTGATGCAAGTGTGCATTATAGTGTATAGGAACCCTGGTATTTCATATTCTGTAGCAGGGGTCCTTGAGAGAAAACGTGGTGGGAGCAACTTGCAACCTTCCCTGCTGGCTTCCCCATTGACAGCTTATGGAAAGCTGGCAGAGAACCTTGCCAATGATCACATGATCATATGACTACAGGGCTGGTGCAGTGGCTAGAACTTTGAGAACCAGTGGTAAGTACTTTTCAGCACCATCAGAGTTTCAATTGCTGAATGAGTGGTCATTAATTGAGGACTACCTGTACATGATTACAATTTCAAAGAAATGATACAGAAAATAGTGAATTCTCAGATAATGTAATTTGTGGAAAAACTTTGCTAACTTTTCTGGGGTTGTATGATGCTGGCACTTAGCGCTGGACTGGAACAAAAATGTGTTTCACATCTGCAAGAAAACCACCAAACTCCGAGAGCACCAAAAACTCAGCAGTTCAACCCTGAGCTACAAATATTCTCTTCTATTAGTATAGATTCATTTTAGGGAAGCTTTATGCTTTTAAAGAATGTTTGCTGTGACTAGTTAACTTTTTCTTAGAACAACCAGCACTGCAGGGTCAACTGTATTCCTGCATCTAGGTTCCAGATGGTTAGAAAAATTAAAGATATTTATGTAAAACATCAGAGAAGAGTTAGAATTAGGTCTGATTCACATATAACACTGGATTATGATTTAGGAGGGAGTGGGCAATGTGCATAAATTTTCAAGACTTCAAGATTTTTGAACATTTAAAAAAATTATAAAACTGAATTGTGATTGATGGTACCCAATAAAAGAGTAGACATGTTCTTTAGGGATTTGGGGTAGTACTTGTGTGCAATATACTTTCAAAGTGCCTGAATGCAGGAATAAGTAGTAGGAAAACACTATCTCCTTTGTATTCTAACAAAAACCCTTCAAATTCAGTTTATCTAATGGATTCTCCATGTAGTTTTACTAATAATATAAACCAGGGGTGAAATCCAGCAGGTTCTGACAGGTTCTGGAGAACCGGTAGCGAAAATTTTGAGTAATTTGGAGAACCGGTAGCGAAAAGTTTGAGTAGTTCGGAGAACTGGCAAATACCACCTCTGGCTGGCCCCAGAGTGGGGTGGGAATGGAGATTTTGCAATATCCTTCCCCCAGGAGTGGGGAGGGAATGGGGATTTTGTAGTATCCTTCCCCTGGAGTGGGGTGGGAATGGAGATTTTGCAGTATCCTTCCCCTGGAGTGGGGTGGGAATGGAGATTTTGCAGTATCCTTCCCTTGCCACGCCCACCAAGCCACACCACGCCCACCAAGCCACGCCCACAGAACCGGTAGTAAAATAATTGGATTTCACCACTGATACAAACGTGGTTTATATTTCCATCTTCTAGAATATTCTTCAATTGCCAAGTCTATGGCTCTGGTCTTTCCTAATGGTCTCTTATACAAGTTCAGCCATGTTGATGTAGAAATGAAGATGTTGGCCTAGAAACCAGAAAAGTAAGTTCTAGGCCTCCTTTAGGCTTGAAAGCTGGCTTGGTGATGATTTTGGGCCAGTTTCTCAATCCAACTCACTTCGCAGGGTTGTTGGGAAAGTAGGAGGCAGTAGTATTAGGCATTCTCACTGGCTTGACGGATAGATGGATGGATGGGTAGGATAGGTAAAAATATAATATTAGTATTTATCAAGTCTGAACCTGCTTAGCATTTTAGGACAGCCAAGGCTGGTTAATCGAGCTGCCTACTATAGGGATTTACAGACTTGATTATTTGGGACAGACACTGGGTATCACTTTTTAAAAGCTATTCTGTTTGACAATCTATTTAAAGTTAACACTCAAATTACATAGCATGGTTCATTGGAGTACAAATCCAGTAGTACAAATCCCATTTTTATTAGTATAGAAAAAAAACTACAGAATATTATTTTAACATTTGCCTAGTTTTTGATATCTCCCTTTACTTGTAGAAAAGTCACACAGGGTATGGTGGATTGAGAACGACACAGGGCATATGTATGTATGTGTACAGATGTACACAAAACTTTGTAGGCCAAAAATCACTATTTTAACAATTTAAACCCTAAAAGGTCTATAATCTATATTTAACAAATTGTGGGTTTTTTCCCATTATAAACTTGTCCATACACTAAGATCTTCAGAATAAAATCTTAAGTTAATTTTTTTAAATTGGGCATTCATGAACTGTTCTAAAGAATTCTTCGTTCTATTTTTTTATTGTGTTAGTTTAGCTTACTTTCCATATATTTTATAGTGCCTACCTTGACTATGCTGTTTGTTTAGAAAGGCAGAATAGTGAAAATACTTTTCAGTGAAATAAATCAGTGCTCAAAACTGTTAAGGCAGAGATGTGATCTTGCTTTCATGTTAATAAGAGTCACCTTTTTTGTTCTGGAGCAGATGGTTTACTGCAATGCTTAAAATTACTCTAATTTTGGGCAATAAAGATTGAGAGGGCCTCTTTAATTAATAATACACATCAGATATCTGGACAGTTTTCACTCATGGATTGATACTAAAGGCAAATATAGTCATTTTTCATGATTTACTGAACTGCATCTGCTTCTGCAACTCACAAACAGCAATACAACAAGGTCCAACAATAAGAACCTGTCCAAGAAAAAAAAAAAAGAAACTTCAGTCAACACATCATCTAGCATAACTTTTATTTAAGACTCAATTCTCCCTTATGAAATGAGGAAACGGGTGTACAGGTAGTCCTTGCTTACCAACTTGCTTTGTTTAAACACCATTCAAAGTTATGACTATAAAAAAAAGCTATGTGACCAACCCTCACACTTATGACCATTGCAACATCCCATAGTCATGTGATTACCATTGCAACAAGCAAGTTAATAGAGAATGTGGAAATAAAATTGTAACATAAGATGTTTTGCTTAGCAACCGTGGGGCTTCACTTAACCAAATGGGAAGGTTGTAAACTCAATTAAGCCATTTGATCTTCTGCTTAGTGACCATAGTGCTTAGTGAGCAAGTTGCAATCCCAACTATAATCGCTAAACAAGGACTATCTGTAGACATTACATAGAAATAAAAATAGGCTCACTAATGGATATCAGAAATGACAGAAACGTTCTTCATTAAGTAAGGAATTACAGAATTGACAGTATGGAATTATATATTATTAGACTGAAAATAAAATAGGGTAAGCTTCAGTACATTCACTAAAAATAGCTAAAACAGGTAGACCTTGCTTAGTGTCTGCCTCAGCCAGTGATCATCTGAAGTTATGACAGTGAGGAAAAATAAACTTTGTGATCAAAGCCCACTTTTATGATCTCAGTGTCTCTTTGTCACGTGTTTGCCGATTAGTAAATGTTGCCCTGTGCCTGACCCATTTTCCTTCTTTTCCTCCTCTCCTCAGAGACAGGCTAAACAAGTGAGCTGTTTTGAGCTGCTTTTCTCCAACCAAGTGCTAAGTAATTAAAAAGGGCTAACGAGAAGTTAACAAGCTCAGCTGTGTGACTGCCTGCAACTGACTAGACTTGAATCAATTTCACACCTTTGGGTTTTGTTTGCAGCTCAGGAGCTTGCTAGGCAAACAGCTGGTGCCAGCTCATTATTTTCAATATGTATTCCCCATTGTGTGCCTGCTTACTCTCTTGAAATTCCTTCATCTCCAATAAATATAAATGCAAACATTAATTCCCTTGCTAATTATCCCAATGCTGGGGTGAGCATTCTAAAAGATGGAGAAGTGGGGGGGGGGGTGGAAGGGTTTG
>QLTV01003481.1:1477023-1527432 GCA_003457575.1 Thermophis baileyi
AGGATGAGTTTGTAGCACCAAGGGACTGAAAAAGTTTGGGAACCACTGATTTAAAGGCTCAGGAACCCTTTGCAGGTGTTATGGCTTAATTAGCTGGTTAGAGTGGGACACTTTGAGCCTAGAATATTGCACCTTTTCACAATATTCTAATTTTCTGAGATTGTGGATTTGGGATTTTCATGAGCTGTAAGCCATAATCATCACAATTATGACAAATCATGGCTTGAACTATCTTGCTTTGCATGAGTCTATCTCATATATTTGTTTCACCTTTTCAGTTGCATTACTGAAATAAATGAACTTTTGCACGATATTCTAATTTTTCGAGTTTCACCTGTAATCTGCCTTCTAAACCATCAATGGGGCATCTTTTAGAAGATCTGCTGCGGATAATTGTGCTTTGGCAAAGCTCATAGTTGAGGAGCAAAGTGCTATTGGAGTTGAAACAATCCCTATCCTTATTACAGTTTAGGAGGAGTTAAAAACATACTTAGTAAGCCAGGCCCTCAATACTTTAATTGTTTTAAAATACATTATTTTAATTATATTTTTCATTTTAACTTTAGTATTTGTAGAGTAGGTTTCTAGTTAGCCAGCTTTATAAAAGATCCAATCTCATGAACCAAATAATCCAGCTCTGGTTTGATGAAACCACCACATTTTTATTAGTTTTCTAGAAGCCAGGTGGGAAGGGGCCAATCACACACAGGGGCAATGCTATTCCCATGAGTGGGGCAGCACTGAGAAAAAACATGCTTAAGAGTCCCTAAAGTAATAAATTTGTTATTAAGAGACACATAAATGACCTGCCCTATTGAATCCTATCAAATGGATAGATGTTATTGGGAGAAGGCTGCCACACAGATACAGGCCCCAAAACATTGAAAACTTTAAAGGTGACAACAAACTAAGCCTCAGTCTCAGCGAGCCAGAGTGGCTTTGAGTTGTACCCAGAAACCAATAGGTAGCCAATGTGGCTGTTAGAAGTGTTACATGTGTGTCTAGAGATGCCAATCACTACCCAATCATTGCAGGCCCCAAATTCCATACTGAGCTCATTCCAATAGTCCAGTTGAGAGGTTATTAAGGCATAAGTAACAGTAATGCCTTTCATTCCAAGAAAAAGTGCAACTGAAATACAAGATGAAACTGTACACAGACCCTCTTGGTCACAGATACTACCTGTTCTTTGCGCAGGAGCTATGAGTTCAAGGAGAAGTCTGAATTGTAAACCAGTTCCACCTGCTTAGATTTAACAATGGAATCTCATTGAAATTGACAGATCTTGGAACCCAATGCCACTCTGTCTTGCTAGGATCTGTTCCTCCCCATCCAGTCTTGGAGAGTCTCCTGGCAACCTGACAGCATCATTCATTTGATCATAGTTGAGAATTACATCATCAATGACCTGATGAAGGATGTCAATCAGCTGTTTCACCTAAATGTTCAATAGGATTGGGGAGAGAATAGAGCCCTACAGCATCCCCCCTATTACAAATTAAGGCTTTAGGTTTGATCATTCCCCCCTCCTCCAACCCTTGAAGATAACTTGAAAGAATACTATGATGGATGGCATTGAAAGCAACTGTGAGATTAAGCAAGGCCAGGAGGACCAGAACCTATACATAAATGCAATGAAAACTCTCTTAAGCTGAATGTTGACTTAAAACAGGGGTGTCAAACTGGCAGCCTGCAGACTAGATGCGTCACGTGCAGGCCACAACCATCCCGGCTCCGCAAAGGTAAAAAAATGTCGTGATAGTCACGTGACGCGATCAAGTTTGACACTCGTGACCTAAAATCTGACTGAAATGTGTCCAGATGTTTCCTCCAGTCACCTCTACAGTTGAAATTCAACTACTTTCTCTCTAGGAGAGAATTATTTGTTCCTCCCACTGGAAGCCTTTATCAAGTTGTTAGTGCTAGACAAGACAGTGTACAGATTTTAACTTCTTTGGTGTTTGTTTCCACAATGGACCAATCTGTTTCCCAGTACCCTCAAAAGCAACCTATGACTAACAAGATACCTAGCCTAGCTTCATCTTCTCCTAAGCTAACCACACTTCCAGACATAAAACAAAAAGTTGCATGCAACTAGGAGAGGGAGCTACAATGCACAATACGTAACAAGAGAGTATTCTGCTTGGGCTGGGATGTAGGATAGTGTTGTTTTTGGCGTAGGAGGATGTAGGTATTCTTAGAGCACCAAATTTTTCAGCCAGTAACAAAAAAGCGAAAGCAACATCCTATTAACTGTTTAAGGATCAATTAACATTGTACTCAATTATGAACTTTGAAGTGCATGACAATTCATTTCCCCAGATAAGGGGCAAAAATGTCATAGCATTCAACACATGTGTACCTGATTACACTGAATAGAAAAGTATGGAGGTATATTCCATCCCTTTAGGATTTGAGATGGAACACCGGCCTGGGGAGTATAAATCAATCAATCCAGTACAACAATTAAAGTAAAGTAGTCCATTATATGAAAACCACTTACCAAGTATTTTACTTTTCTATCTAGATGAGCACAGGTAGATTCCTTTTCCACCTCAATTTATATCCACTTAAGAACAGAAAATCTGAAATATGAAGGAGACGGTTCACCTCCTATAGACAGGCAGCACTGCTCAAACATAAATTCAATTTAACCATCCAGGAACAAAAAATTACTATAACAATTCCAGGATGCCGGTTGAGGGAAATAAGGTAGCTCTGCATACCCCAGTACATAGTCCCATTTATCAGGCAGCAAATGATCCTACTGATCATTTTTCGTCCTTCTGGTGCCTTTCAAAAGTGTTGGACTGTCACGTTGCCCGATATTGTAATTACAAAAGCTGTGATTCAAAACAAATGGAAGACTCTGGTTGAGAAGGATGCCAGAAAAATAGCCACGTTTGTAAAAGCAGGCATAATCTTCAAATAATTGCAGAACAAAATTGGTATTCAACCCCTAGTTATTTATATATTGCAATAGACAAAGTTTAATTTACTTCAAAGCATGCTGAGAAATATTATTCACAAATACCAATAACAAGACAAGGCGGCACCCACCGCGTTTTCTATCAGCTGCCACCTCCTCCTCTAGGTATGAACGACTCAATGCCCTTCATGTACAAAATGGAGTCATTCAATTGACCAACGTTCCCTAACCAATCTTCGATGCGCTGAGGAGGGACTATTTTCATCCAAACCGGAACTGTGGCCAAGACCGGTTTTTTTAATTGGCCAATGAATATGCTCGTCAAATTACTAGCGCCTACCTTCTATGACGGAAATCAGTGCCGTTGCTCTATGGTTACTTGGTAATCGGCTTCACTTCCTTTTACCTTTTTTTTCCGGCATCGTTTTCCATTCCGGGTCAAGGAACAAATGGTGTCTCTTCTTCAAGCGTGAGATTGATACGTTAAAGTAAGTATGAGGAATGTAAGATGGGTTCTTTGGAAGAAGGCGGGTGGCGGGGAGAAGGAATGGAGCAGGACGTAAAGAAGGAAGGCTTACCGAACTGGGAATGGAGGAAGAAAGCAGCGTGAGTTCCACGTGTTGAACTTGTGTGGACCTCAAGCGTTGCGGAGTGGATTTATAGTCTCCGCTGAAATAATCGCTTCCCAGCTTTGGGTTTTTGTTTTTTTTTTGTATCCGCAAAGTGCCTTATATGCATCATTGGAAGAATATAATTTTATAAAATTTTATGAAGAAAGAAAAATTCTCCAGTAATTTAAGATAAAGCGATGGTCCCCTTTTCCAGTTTAGTTCTGCTTATTGTGAAGATACCCTTATTGGTACAAGTAGTTCTCGACTTACAACAGTTCATTTAGTGACTGTTCAAAGTTACAACGGCACTGGAAAAAAATGACAGGACCGTTTTCACACTTATGACCGTTGCAGCATCCCCATAGTCACGTGATCAAAAACTCAGACATTTGGCAACTGACTCATACTTATGAAGGTTGCAGTGTCCCAGAATCGCATGATCATCTTTTGAGACCTTCTGACATGCAAAAGTCAATAAGGAAGCCAGATTCACCTGACAACCGTATTACTAATTTAACCACTGCAATGATTTACTTAACAACTGTGGCCAGAAAGGTCGTACAATGGGGCAAAACTCACTTAACAAATGTCTCCCTTAGCAAAATAAATTTGGGGCTAAGTTGAGGACTACCTGTATCTCACTGTTTACTGCAGCCATTCATTGTGGCTCCTGTTTGTCTTCCAATTTCACCCTTTTACTTTGGTAACTGCATCAAAAAATCTTATGCACAAAAGAAACTCTCTTCAACTCACCATGGCTGCAGTACTGGTTTCAAATGCTTGCAGATCTTTTAAAATTCCAGCCCTTTTCAATTTTGAAATGGGTACAAAATCAATTTATAAGTTTTTTTCTTGGAAAACCAATTGTGTATTGATTTCAGCTTATTATGCAACCATTGAAGACTTGGAGACTTAGCTAAGCACGGAAGTTTTCTAATTTTATAGGAATCAATAATATTAATAAAGAGATGAGTATGAGCCCAGAGTATGTACCTTACAAAAAAAATTGGGCCTCTTAAAATCCTGCTACTCTGCACTTTATAAGGTTGAATTGTATTCTGCCTAACAATTTATTCTGTGCCAGACTTTATTTGGTGTTCTGCTTCTGTAATGATAATAGCTAGTGGATAATATATGTAGCTAATAGATAGTATTAACTAATAGCTAGCTGGTAATACATGAATAAGATTAAACGTGTACCTGAAAGACCATTCCAAACAGTGAATCAATCATACCTTTTTATAGGAAAGCATAAAAGCATTTTGCAGAATGCTTGTTTTAGATGCCAAGTGCTTCAGACATTGTGTTTGCTCAATGTTTTTTGTAATATGCTGAAAACAGCATCCCATTTTTTTACTTATTTTTAACATTTTTTAAAAAAATCATGGAGGCAATGCTTAGTGAGGTTTGCTTTGGATTGAAAAAGATCTGTACAAGAAAATAATAACAATGTTACTTAATGTTCAGAAATATAGTAACAAACCAAAGTAAATGATGTTAATTTTAGAATAACAGTTTTTATTTCAATTTTATGCTGATAGTGATAGTGAGATATAAATGTTTGAGAGGCAAGCTGAGGTTAAAATATTTTCTTTAAAGCAGACACATAGCACAGACATAACTTACTTTCCTTCTCTGTTACAAATTCATATTTATTTTTATTGGACTATAAGGATTATTTCTATAGATAATAGTAATAGGGACAAGGAATGCTGTTCAAGGAATTTCAGGATCTAGATTAACTCTTCAGAATGCTCATTTTAACTACTTTTGCAATATGAATTCAATAATTGAATTCTGTTATTCAGTTGAAACTGTTTCCATCCCAAATTGAAAAACTTTAGTTTAATAAGTCATAGAAAAATAATCTGTCAATCTTGACAACTAGCTGTTATGAAACTACAGCTCACTGAAAAAAAGGACTGAAAATAGTCAACCGCTGCTAATACAGTTCAATTTTAGAATATTTGTATGATATAGTCAATTAAAATGTCTATGATCCCTCTGGCCTAGGACTTAGTTATTGATAAAGAATGAATCTTGATTGTCAGTGTCCCAGAATGCATTGGCCTTCCCCTATCTCATGTCTTTTGGTTGTTTTGAACTTCCCATCATTACCCACTTACTTACCCAGGAGATGACATGGGGATCATATATATATTTGGATGGTTCCAATTTTTGACTCTGTTAGACTGGCTAAAGAGCTAATATTTTAATAAAATGAGTCAAATATTTTATATTCTTATGATTTAATGATTTAATGTCTCTCATCTCATTCCTAAAATGAAATAACACTTATGTTGTATGACTTTATCCTGATGATTTATAAACTCTAATAGTTTAGTTTCCTTTCATATAGAAAGACAACCATGTCATCTATGGAGGAGAATTTTCCAAGAGGTGGTACACAGAAGAAAGGACAGGAAGAAAAAACAGTCAGACAACCAACAGTAGAAGATGATAATTTATTCAAGGTATGCAAATTAGGAACATTTAACTTCTGTTGTCTCAGACTGTTGATTCCTCCAACTACAGTAGTTTTGTGATTAATATCAATTGCCTTATTCCTTGACTTTCTTAGAATCATAGGGCTGGAAGGGATCTTGGAGGTCTCGTCCAATCCCCTGCCCCCTTATATCATCCCAGACAAATGGTTGGCCAGTCTTTTCTTGAAAACCTCCAATGATGAGTACCCGCAACTCCATCAAACAAGCTTTTCCATTGATTAATTGTTGCCACTTTCAGGAAATTTCTCTATTTCAAGATTGAATCCCCCTCTAATGAGCTTCCACCCATTGCTTCTTGTCCTACCCTCAGGTGCTATGAAGATTAAATCAATGCCCTTTTCCCCCTGTAACAGTTCTTCAAGTATTGGAAGATTGCTAGCATGTCTCCCCTAAGCCACCTCTTAGGCTAAAACATACCTTGTTCCCTTAACATTCATCATACCCCTTATAATTTTTGTACTCTGCACTCATTCTTGGGCCTCAGCATCTTTTTTTTTAAATCTTGGTGAGTAGAACTGGATGCAGTATTCCAAATCACTAGTACAATATAGAGCCATACTATCATTTCTTGTGATCTTGATGCTATCTCTCTGTTGATGCAACCTAGGACTGTGTTGGCTTGGCAGCTGCTTCACACACTTAAATGGTTTGTGTGTTCTAAAGGGGCGGGATATAACATTTTATATAAAAATAACTTAATCAAAGGAGATTGCTATGTTTTTAGCCATATATGATTTGTATTCACTCCTGGATGATTTCTGTAATACCTGCCAATTAATAAAATCCTGTACTACAAGCTTTTATGTTTGCCCTGTATAAATTACAGTTTGAGCATGTTTATGGGGAAAGTTTAACCCAGATTGGCCCATAATTCAGCTTGTTCCAATCTTACATTGAGTCATTCACCTCATCTCTTCTGCCTTATATAAGAGGAGGCAGCCAGAAGCATATACTTCCTAGTTAAGTTAACTGTTGTGTATAGATCAGGTAAAATTAGTTGATTTAAGCTATGCCTTACTAAAATGAACCAAGATCATTTCTGGTCTGGGGTGCATTGGATAGTTGAGGGACAGAGTGTATATGTTCCAGTCTCTTCAATTAAACAATGTCATTTATTGCAACCCAGAAAACATACTGTTCAGCACACATACATTCTCTGTCACAACACTTGCTTGCTGGAACAAAGCAACCAGAGATTTGTATGGCTCCTATCCAATGATGTAAAATATGTTTTTGGAAGTCGGATGTTCCCCATCCCATTTGGGTTAGGATGGATGCCACATCCCTGTAGAATTCTCCAGTTGGCCCAGAGTTACTTTGGACACTGAGATGGACGGCATATAAATTTAATAAATAAATTCTAATTGATTATGGGTTGTTTTCCCCCGGATACACACAGTTTGTGTTTTTACTGTTCTAATATTTTACTGTTTTTAATTTTGTAAGCCACCCAGAGTATTTTGAAGTTCAGCAGCTTTTAAATCTCATTCATTCAATTATTCATTCATTCATAATAAATAAATAAATCATTTTAAGTTAGCTAGAAAATCCATGTTTAGTTAACCATAGTTTCTCATTTTATATCAATAAGTTATAATTAATTAAACATGGAGATGAATGTTTCCTACTTCTCTGTATGTAGGAGATAAAAATCAGAAAGAGTTGGCAGCCCCTTTAGACTAACAGATTTTATTATGCATAAGATTTCATGAACCGCAGCTCACTTCATGAAATCTTTGGTTACTATATCTTGACATAGCTTTGCTTCTACAATGTAGAAGATAATATATTATTTATAGCCCAAGTCTCCAGTGATACATTTTGATAATATTGTGCTGAATTTTGTGGAAACCAGCCATCATCTTTTAACTTTTTTCTATTTCACTTCCGAACTTTGCATTGATGTGTTGCTTTCCTCTCCCAATTACTAATCTCTATAGAATTGGGGAAGCAACTTTTGTATTTTTATGTAATCTATTTTAGACTCAACATGAAGAAGTAACTCAGAAAAGAAAGAAAAAACATGAAGATCAAAAGGAGCCAAAAAAACTTAAGTCTGAGAAGAAAGCTATTTCACAAACCAGTGCTAAAGATTTTGAACTTTTGTCAGCAGAGGTTGGTTGGTAATTTGTACTGTAATTTATCTGTTGTGCTATGATGTACAATTCTACTTGACTATCCCAATTGATTCTATTAGATGATGTGTCACCATGATAAAATAATTCCTAAGCCCTGTTTACATGGCATAAGATTGCATGAACATTAGTTGGTTAGATTTGTACAAGGTACTAAGGACACAAATAAACCACATGTTGGTAGAAGACAGACGTTTGAATCCAGCCAAAGTTTGATTATATATACTCTGAAGCTCAGTATAAGTTCTCAGTATAAAACAAGTTACAGATCTTTGATCTTGAAATGGTGATTTGGTTTCCTTTCCACCTAACTGGATTTTTTCTGGGTGCTTTGTTGCATCTCCTTAAATTCATACCGTATATTATCCGTACTAACAGAAGCTTAGTATGCAAAACCCATGTAAAAGTGTATCTCTGATTGTTGCTTATTAGTGTTTGCTTGTCTTCAACAGTCTCTTACAGATGGAACACTGCTGTTAGGATGTGTGAAAAAGAGTAATCAGTTTGATCTGGTGATCAGTTTACCAAATGGTCTTACTGGGTTTGTGAAAATAACATGCCTATGTGATGCCTATAGTGAACTGCTAAATAAGCAGGTGGCCACTGATGAGCCTGTGGAGGTAAGACATGATGTGGAATTGATAGATGAAATCCATGAATATCAACAAAGCAGGCTTTCATAGTTGCCTTGTGGTTTGCTTTGTTCTTAATCAAACCACATTTGAATCTGCCAAGTCCAGGTCTTGAATACATAGATATGGGTGTTTGTTTGCCAAAAGAATTGAAGGCAGCCATTGGAATTACCGTATTTTTCACACTATAAGATGCACCGGACCATAAGAAGCACATTAGCTTTAGAGGAGGAAAACAAGAAAAAAAATCTGCCTCCCAGCATCCATTCATTTGGCTAGCGTCCTTACAGCAAACAGCCTGGTCAGCTTCAGCACATTATCGCAGCCCCAGCACATGGCTCGTCAAGGCTCCGCTACGTTGTGCCCACCACCAGTCAACTGAACTGAGCTGCTGCCGTCGCCGGGGAACGCCTGAGCCTTCAGTGCCGAGCAGCTGATTGGCGGTTGGATCAGCCTCCTGGAATACTGCCGATCAGCTGTTCTAGGTAGCGGGGACTGCTGCCGATCGTTGCCGCCGCCAATTGGTGGCAATCAGCGGCAGTGGCGGTGATCCCTGCTGCCTAGAACAGCTGATCGGCGGTATTCCAGGAGGCCAATCCAATCAGCTGCTCGGCAGCAAAGGCTCCAGCGTTCCCCGATGGCAGTGACAGGCAGTGGTGGCAAATGCCGCCGCCGCACCCCCCCTCCCCCTGCTGCAATATTGGCTCTATAAGATGCACAGACATTTCCGTCCACTTTTTTTTGGGGGGGGGGAAGTGCGTCTTATAGTGCGAAAAATACGGTAGCACATATGTACCATTCTTGAACTTAATTGTGACATATTTTGCTGTGAGTCCAGCCTGTAACGCAATTTGCTGTGAATTCAGTCTTAACACCATTTGCTGTGAATCCGGTCTGTAATACCATTTGCTAGCAATGTCAAAATACATTCAATTTACTGAATATACTCTGGGGGAAAAGTGTTATTATGTTACTTGCTGTGAAAGCTAGGAAACACATTGCCATATTTATTTCTTTATTTTTTCTACTCCTTCTTGAATTTTTTTGCAGGAACTGAATTCTCTCTCAGACTTGTTCCCTCCAGGAATGTTGGTGAGGTGTGCTGTGGTAGGCATAGAGAAGAATGCTATGGGACATCAGAAGATACACTTAACCATTAATCCAAAAGATGTCAACAAAGGTTTGAATCCTACAGTTTTGAAAGTAGGCATGGTAAGTAACTCAAGATTTTCCTCATCTTATTTTTCATATTTATTAAATGAACTATTTCTCCCAAATTGTTTGAGACAGTTAGAAAAAAACCACATTTTTGTTAAACTGTAAGCAAAAGAGTGTTTACAAATGACAGCAATGCAATTAAAGAAAACAAAGGTGGGTTAAAAAAGTCAAATTCCAAAATTACATTTTTACCTGTAGAGTTTTATAGGAAAATTCAGAGAAACAGCATTAAAGATAGTACATATTGGTTTAAAATGCTGAAATATACAAACAAGTTTATAAGGTAATGAACAAGTGTCACACATAATATCTAAGAAATAAGTTTTCATGGGAATGGCCTGAACCTCACACACATTCTTAAAAGTTGCTGTTATAAAATGGATTTGTCTTGAATACAGCTAGTCCTCAACTTAAGACCACAACTGAGCCCCAAATTTCTGTTGCTAAGTGAGACATTTGTTAAGTGAGTTTTGCCCCATTTTATGACATTTCTTGCCATAGTTGTTAAGTGAATCACTGCAGTTCTTAAATGGGTACACTAAAGTACCCATCCCAAGGCCATTGTGACTGTTAACAACCTTTAAACGATTGTAAATTGAGGATTATCTGTAGCTGCATTCACTACTGTGTGGGAAGTCTGTGTGGCTTCTGAGAAAAACACAAGTGAAATTATAAATTATAAAAAAAGGCTAGCTCTGGAGATGAACATAATGGGAGTAATATATATATATATGTGTATGAATATATCCTCTTGGGTGTAGGTAGATAGGTAGATAGACAGACAGGCACACACACACAGACACACACACACACACACACACACACACACACACACACACGTATCTGTTGCTAGACTTGCTCATTGTGTCAGCAGGATCCCAATGGCAATTTTGTTGTATAATATAATGACAATATTTTTTAAACTCCATTAAGATTTGGGCAACTAGCAATGAAGGTCTTGTGAAAGTCAATGGCTTTTTTCCTTTCAGTGAAACTTAGTAAATGAGGAAAGGTAGGGGATAAAGAACAGTATGAATAACTACCGTGTTTCCCCAAAAATAAGACCCTGTCTTATATATTTTTGAACCCTGAAATAAGCGCTTGGCCTTATTGCCATGCACTCAAAAGCCCGATTGGGCTTATTATCAGGGGATGTCTTATTTTGGGGGAAACGGTATAATATACTATAATTTTAATCTAAAAGTTGGTTAACTTTTAGTTAAAATCAATGTGAAACATTGAGTGTTCAAAAAAGAAATATTGATGCCATGTAATTGATTTGATATCCATTAAAAAAGTAGCTTGTATGAACCAAGCAATTTTAATTTACTTGTGAAGTCTTGTAGCTACTTCCAATGAAAATAAAAAGAATATATCTCTTTATATATATTTAATTCAACATTTTTTTTCTTTGAACAGCTACTCTCTGGATGCGTATCTAGTATAGAAGACCATGGTTACCTTATTGATGTAGGTATTTCTGGAACAAAAGCATTTCTTCCTCGGCAGAAAGCCCAAGGCTATCTGCAATCATTCAACAAAGGTAAAACTTTTTATAGTAGTTTTGAGTGTAGCATTGGGGGGATGGGGAGAGGAAGTAGGTGAGTCTAAGGATTATGAAAGCTTAGCTATGAAAATGAATAGTGACAAAAACCATTACAAAGTTCTGTGTGTCTGTGTATGTGTGTATTTAAATCAGTGTACAATAGCTATTTTCCATATTTGACCAACCTTTCTAGTTTTTTTTAATGAGAGGCTTCTTTGTTTTTTGGTTATTTAAACAGTGATGAAATTGGTGAATCAATGAAATAGCAAGTGCTGAAAAGTATGATAATAACAGAAACGTTATAGCAAATAATTACTGAGGAGAGATTTTATTCTGCATGCTGGATTTATAGGGATTGAACTGATGATAGGGCAATACCTGAACTGCCTTATTGAAGAAGTAAAGAATGGTGGAAGAATAATCCGCATATCCATCAATCAGTCTGAGGTTGCTTCAGCCATTGCCACAGAAAAACAAAACTGGTCACTCGCCAACTTGCTACCTGGGCTAGTGGTGAAAGCCCAGGTTCAGGAGGTAAAATCATTTCTCTATTGTCTATAGGCATAGATACAAAAAAAAAAAAAGAAAAGAAAAAGAAAATTGTATTTATTCTGGGCATAGTTCATCCATATTGAAGTTAACCAGTTTTTGATCTATTAATCCAAGAGTCTCTATATAGTAGGCAGATATCTGCTTGATTGCAATTTTCATTCTTCTAGACCAGTGATGGCTAACCTTTTTGTCGTCGTGTGCTGAAAGCGCGCACCCGCACCCATAATGCAATGTGCACGCACCCTCCTGCATGCCCCGCCCCTGCGCATGCACACGCAACCCCCCGTGCATACGTGCGACCCCCCGTGTGACCCCCGTGCATGCGTGTGTGACCCCCCCGCATGCGCCCCACCCCCCCTTGCCCATTTTTGGCTTTCAGGTTGGTGCAGGAGGCTTTCCAGGCCCAAAATGGGGCACGGGGGAGCTTCACGCGTTGCCCCCGCACCCCATTTTGGGCCTGGAAGGCCTCCTGCACCAACCTGGAAGCCAAAATGGGACGTGGGGGTGCTGCGCAAGGCCCCAAAATGCAATGCGAGCGCCCCCCGTGCATGCACCCTGTGCATGCGCACGCGCGTTCCCCGCATGCACCCCATGCATGCGCAGCAGAGACCCGAAGACCAGCTGGCCGGCGGGAGGCGCGTGCACATGCGCGGTGGAGCTGGGCTGGGGCGACGGCTAGCATGCCCGCAAAGAGGGCTCTGCGTTCCACCTGTGGCACGCGTGCCATAGGCTCACCATCACGATTCTAGACTCAAAATGATGTTGGAAAGTATGTAGGCAGATACTGAACTTTATAAGCCCTCCTATTTAAATTTGTTATGCAACAATTCTATATTTCATTTCCTTCAAAGTGAGGGTGGGTTTTCAAGTATATTTAATTTGCTTCCCAGAATCAAGGGTAGCAAGAATGCTGATTCTCCTCCTTTCCCGAAGCCCAGTTCCATTCGCTGTTGGTAAAGGAGGAGTGATTGAAACTAAGCCGCCTGTACTGTGGACTCCCACAAGACTTGATCCTCTCAGTATTCCTATTTAATATCTACTTAAAACTGTTGGACAAGCTCATCCCTCATCATGAGGTCAGGCTTCAAGGATCTGCTGATACAATTAAATATCTTGACCCAGGCCTACTAAGTGAACCTGTCAAGATTACCTGTTGTAATAGTGTGAAGATGTTGGGATCTAGATGAGAAGGAGCAAACTTAGAATCAATCCTAGCTAATCTGAATGGCTGGGAGGCCATGGACCATTTCTCTTGGGATTTTTCAATTTTAGTTCTAGAAGGAACTAGGACACAGTTTGCAGTTGGTCCTGGACTCACAGCTCTTGTTCAAAGAGCAGGTGGTAGCTATGGCCAGGAAGGTCTTTCATTGTATTATCTTATACATCAATTGCTCCTTTTCCCATTTAAAACCCAGTATAACATAAGGATAATTACAAAATAAAATATTTTTGTTGGCAAATATACATACATGCTACTAGCTTTCATCTTCTGGCTGGACTTTTAAAGGATATATAATTCACATATTCAGTGATACATGCAAAATTAAATTTAATTCAAACATAGTAGAAAATAATTAATCTAACCAAATATATAAAAGTTCTAAAATGTCAAAATAAATACTTCGAAAGTTTTGTTAAGTCTTACAATTCCTCCAGTTCTTTTAAGGAACTCCATCCACAAGAAGAATGTTTGTTCCTTTTACATTTTTTCCAGGTGACAACTTCTGGAATTTCTCTACGTTTTCTCTCTTCCTTTACTGGAATTGTGGATTTCATGCACACAAATTCTCTAAAAACAGGACATTTCTCACCAAATCAGATGGTAAGTTGGTAAGCAACTATGTTTAAACTATGATGAAAATGTAAATGAATTAGTGCATTTCTAAAGAGTAGTTCTTCATATTCCTGGATTCTAGAATTTTTTTAAAAGTAAAAGAGATATTCTTAAATGATCTTAGAAAGTGGCAACATTTATCCATCCTTGTATAAGCATAGAAACTCAGTGGGCATAGGGTTGGTTAATACTTGGTTGGTAGACTACCAAGCTAGTCTGACAAATTGATAAACGTCTTAGAAATAGTTAATACATCTGTATCACTTGTAAAAAAGACTGTATAGATGTACCCATGAAATCACCTGGGTCAAGACTTAATATCTTTACTACCTTCTGGCACCTTGTAAATATATATATAAATATTTTTCTATATTCCTCCACAAACCGATATCTTCTCTAGTAAATAGAATTAAAATACTTTCTTCTGCTTTTCCTCTTTCCAGGTGAAAGCCTGTATTCTTTCAAATAATCCTGCCTCCAATGCAATTCGCCTTTCTTTGCGCCCGGTTTTCCTTCAGCCTGGCATCCAGCTTGGCCAACTTTCCAATGATCGGATTGGCGTGGTAGTAGCGGACTCAAAAGTAGAGATGTTTCTCAAAAACATTGGTGCTGTTTTCATGCTGGATGATGGCAGTCATGCTTTTTCACATGTAAGTAACATGATGGTAGCTTCAGTTTGTATTTATTTTCTTTGTTTAGAAGTCTCATCAGTCAAAAACCATCAAGGGAAATGCAGACTTCAGCTTCTAGCAGTAATTTTATCCATTAATGAGTCCTTGCTAAATGTATTTATTATTTCTTTAAGTACTTGTACAGTGAAATCTGTAGAAAAAGAAATAGACAACTTGGGTTCTACTAATCACAACATAATTTGCCATCAGATTATGGTGATATAGTCCTGGATTTCATGGGTTTTAAACGCCCCCCCCCAAAAGTTAGTGAAGACTTTTTCAATTTTCTTCTGCATAATCCATTCATTCATTCATAATAATGAAGCATCCTTTAAAATAAACAAACTGGTTCATTGGTTTCTGAGTTGTTTAAAATCTTGGTGTGTCTTTAAAAGACCAAACTGAGATCCACTGTGGCTAATAGTCAAGGTACTAGATCAGGATTTGGGAGACTCAGGTCCTAATGCAGCCTCAGTATGGAAATTCACTGGATGATTTTCGGCAGTCCCTTCTCTTACTCCAGCCTATTGATAGGGACTGTTAAGGAATTGTGCAGAGTAACCTCTGCTTCTGAAGGCCTGCACAGTGAACCGTAATGTTGCAGTAGATATGAGTAATGGTTCAGTCAATACACAGATACGTTAAAGTGTATAAAAGTAGTTTACTTAAAGAGATAGCACAGTCCAAATAACAGTCCGAATCATACACGTTCTATCAGTCAGTATTCAGAAGTACAGCAGTCTTCTTACCAGCCTTTCTTTGTCTTTATCAGCAAACAAAGATTCTCTATTATCACAGATAGCTAGCTACACACAGAGCTTACAGACACGAAGTCACTCAGCAATGAATCAGAAAAAGAGAGAGAGCACTAACCATGTTCTCTAGCTCCCTCTTATGGCCGTTACTGCCAGTCAGAATGCAACAATGCATTTAAAGCAATATTACATATATACATTAAACAGTGATTTGTGGCTTGTTTATATTAACCAACCCAACCGTTTGGACAGAGTCCTAACAGGGACTAAAATTAAGGATCACTGCCATGTAAATCATCTTGAGCCTTCTGGAGAAAAGATGGGATATAGACTTAAGAAATGGATAATAATGACTATAAACGTTCCACAGTGGTTCTGTTATCTGTGGCTTTTTTCAGATATCATGTTTCCACAGTTGTCATATGAAAGTTTTTATGTTTCTGCACTTTGGGCCTTTTAGTAGTGTTGTTACTATGCATGTACAAAGCAATGGACAGGCTTGTGCATGGACTGTGGTTTTCTTTTCTGCATTTGGAGGGAAAGAAACCCCCAATGATAATGGGGCTACCTTTTAATAAAAGGAGAGCAGGTCCTTTTATGGGTATATTCTTCACCATGGTCTTCTGACCTTCCCAGGAGTTTGGTGCCCTCATTATTTTTTCAGCATCACACAAAGATTTTTTTCTCCTCTGTTGCAGTTTAGACACCCGGTTTAGAAAGGGAAATTTTAATATGGAATAAATAAATATTATTGTCACATGTGTTATAAGGTTTTTATTATGTTTTGTTGTTCATTTTATTCCACAATCTTTAAGAATATTTGTTGACTTAAATAAAGTAAATATGGAGTTTTTGAATCTGGCCAAGCATCTACCGGTAAGACATTATTTCTTTTGTGTTATAGCAGGGTTGATGCTATACTAGAAATTGACCTAATCTTTATAATATGTTTATAGATAAAGTATCTTCCAAAGACTTCCAAATCTTTCAAAACTGAGGTGTTTAAGCCTGGAAGTAAACATACATGCCGAATTATTGACTACAGCTTGATAGATGACATGATCATGGTGTCTCTCAAACAGTAAGGTTCTTTTCTCATTTCATGTATTTTGTTTGTATGGATCAATGTTTTAAGTTCTGAACATAGTCTAAACGTATGTCCATTTCTGACACTACCCAAGGCAGGAGGAACTCATAAATATCTGATACATTTCAGTTCCCTTGAGTGCTGAACTCCCATTGCTTTCAAAAAGACATACATATATAGATTCTTATGCAGACTTAACTAGCTATAACTACACATTCTTATTTTAACATCAATTTTATGTATTTTGAACCTTTGTATTTTAATTCAAGAACCACCAGTTTGGTCGAATGCTGAAAAAGACTAGCAAAGTGATTCACAAATTATTGCGTTTCTTTATTTTGATACAAATATCCCAGTTTTGCTGTTTACATGAGA
This sequence comes from Thermophis baileyi, assembly GCA_003457575.1. Taxonomy (NCBI): domain Eukaryota; kingdom Metazoa; phylum Chordata; class Lepidosauria; order Squamata; family Dipsadidae; genus Thermophis; species Thermophis baileyi. The sequence continues at coordinate 1,493,876 of QLTV01003481.1, forward strand.
AAAATTATGTTACCAATAAGCAATTTATTAGTATAACATTTGGAATAAAGATGGTTGTAACTGTAATAAATCATTTTCACCACACTATAGAACACAGTTACAGAGGTTTCCTGAAGGCTTATCATAGTCAATAATGCAATTTTTCATCTTCCAGGAAGCAATGGTGGGGGCACAAAGAGCAAAAGAAAAAGAGAATTGGAACCTATGTTGGGTTGGAATTTTTAGGCTCTGAAGCAGCTGTTATTAGATGAGTAAGGTCATATGAATTTTCTGTAGATTTAGATAGTTAATTTGAAGCCAATTTGATCAAATCATCATATCAACTTTCTACAGCATATTGTGAAATTTAATCAGCTAGTATTTAAACTTCATCCTGTTTATTTTTTCACACCAAGGAGAATTATTTTCTTTCTTTTAATGCTTGTAGACATATAATTAATGCTCCATTTCTGAGATATCATGATATACATCCTGGGCAAGTGCTGGAAGTAAGTTCAATAAGAAAACAAATTTGTTTCTATATTTTCTGTGAATCAGTTATCATAACTAAACAAATTTCAGACTGAAAATGTTATTCAAGTACTTCTGAAAGAATATTAACATTTTTTGGTATATATACAGTATTTGAGTCCAAACTTTGTGTAACTCTAGTAGAATAGTATTATTTTGTTCTGTTACATTTATTGCATAGATCTATTAGGGGAGGTATATAAATATCACTATGATTTCCGCTAGGTGAGTTATGAATTGTTGATGTGCTTAAGAAAAAGAAGAAATGTTGAATGATTTGTTTATGCCTTGATTTTGATTTTGAGTTACCTGTTGTCTATTTTTGACTCTTAGGGAAAAGTGTTGACTCTGAAGCCGTTGGGCATGGAGGTGAAGTTCACTGAGAGTATCAAAGGCTTTGTCCCCAATTTACATCTTGCAGATGTGAAATTAAAACAGCCAGAGAAGAAGTATAGCACGGGGACTACTGTTAAGTGCCGGGTAAGATTTTTCTGTAAGAAACTAAATTTAAACTCTATTTTTAAGATTTTTAATTTAATTTTCTTAACTGTTATTAGTGTTTCTATATAACCTTTATCATTAAAGCTGTTGTGACAATGTGGGTAAACTTTCTACTGGATATGCAAACTTTCTGAGCCTTGTTGCTTGCTAGGTACCTTTAAGCAAATTGTTATGCTTTAGCCTAACTTAAACTGAGGCTAAAGTAAAAATAAGCCATGTATTCTGTCCTATATTCATGCCTAGAAATATATATAAGCTTCACTAAAAATAAATCCTGACACTTCTTTCTCATCAGGTAAATATTAACACACTACCTATGTCATAATCTTGTGCATGTTTTCTTAATACAGGTAGTCTTTGACTTACATCCATTCATTCAGTGACTGTTCAAAATCATGGCACGCTAAAAAAAATGGGCAATCAAAATTCTGGCCTTCATGGCCTCTCTGTGGTTCTGTGATTGTGATCTGGGGACTTGGTGTGCAGCTTATGATGAGGATGTTACAGGGAACCGGGATCACATAATTGCCATTTGTGAACTTCCCACAAGCAAAGTCAATTGAATAGTCGGCCTTCCTTGTAGGCCTCCTGCATCTCCCTGTCACAGCCCTGCGCTCCTTATCTGGGACTCACACTTAGCAACCCACACATCTTTGGGTTATGACGCCAACCAGGACTTCTGAGATTGTCATCATCTCATACTTTACAATTGCATCATTTAGCGATGGCAATCCTGGTCCATCGTAACTCAAGGATTACCTGCACAATTAAAATCTATTGACTTTACTGATGGTCATTCCTAAGTAGGCAAGTGTAAAATTATTCCAATGTATCTCAAAGGTACCAGCTGGGGAAAAGTTTATCTGAAGGTTAATGGTTACTTCCATTTAAAATTATTTACATTCAGAGTTAGTTCATTATTATATTTATAATGTAAGGAAATACATTACTTCCCAGTTTTCTTCCAGCTTTAGTGACACTAATATTTCTGAATTTAGGGAGTCCATCAACTGCATTTAACTCCAATTACATAAATTAGTCATAACCTGGCTTGAAACTATTTTTGTTAACAAACACTAGTCCAATCTCTTGCTTTTCCAGGTACTTGCCTGCAATCCTGAAACAAAGAAGCTTATTCTGACTCTTAAGAGAACCCTTGTTAATTCCAAGCTCCCTGTCCTTGACAGTTTTGAAGATGCCAAGCCAGGCCTGATCACTTACGGTTTTGTTGCGTGTGTTAAGGATTTTGGCTGCGTTGTGAAATTCTATAATGATGTGAGGGGCTTAGTACCCAATAATGAACTTGGTTTGCTCCCCTTAACTGCTCCTCAAGAAGCCTTCTATGAAGGCCAGGTAAGTGTTTAATAGAAGTAAAAAGTACCCTTGAGAGTATTGCACTTAAAACAGCTACCTGAAATGCATATGTTTGTATAACAGACTTGACATGCGTGCAATAATATTTTAAAATCTAAACAGCAATGTAGAATATTTTTATCCTTTTAAAAAATAGCACTTTTAAGTTATCACTGTATGAAAAAACCATTAAATAGTAAATAAAATCTATACAACTACACAAGTCCAAAGAACAGTTGTGGAATTTCCAAGTAAAGAAGTTGCTAATACAATAGAGATAGGATATAAAGGGGAGCTTAGGAGCAAGTATGTAATGCTGTCATTACGGAATACATAGCAATTGTGCATTTAGTATGTATAAAGTATTAGTTGGAATCTAATAGTGACTATACATGTGGTGATCAGTTGATGCTGGATCCCTTGGTATCTGATGGCTCTGTCCACAATTAGTTATAGTATTAATAACCCATAACCATGGTTTGGTTAGCCAAGCTAAGCATGTGGTATTAAAACAGGAATCTGATTTCTTTTGCTTAGAAGAAACTAGAAAATGACGGAGAAAGTTACGACATTTCTCTGAAAGCAATCAGAGAACGAAGCAGTATTTTTTTAGTCTGTAGTTTGTTTAGTCTTCATTCTCTGTTCCAAATGGATGAAGCTAAGGGTCCTCGTTCATACCCTACCCCATGGTGTATCGGTTCACAGACAGTATGGCTGCTGTGTGTACATGCTTACTACTAAAGCAGTTTCATGTGATTGGCAAATTGCTTCTCAGTGTGTACGGTAGACCTGGATATACTTAACTATAATAATTTTCCTTTTTTAAAAAAAAAAAATCGCAGGTAGTCAAGGTGACTGTATTAAAATGTGAGCCTGAGCAGGAAAGATTGTTGCTGTCATTCAGATTGGAAGAGGATGCTATTGCAAAGAATGCTGGAAGAACAGAAACTTCAAAGGACCGTGAAATGGCATATAAAACTGGACAGGTAATTCTCTAAAATAATTATTTTCTATTACTTGAGAAGCATGCCAGAGGCAAACGTTAAAGCCATCAAGGATAATTCAAGATATTTTTTCACCCCCTGATATGCATGGGAGAAAAGGTTCCAATTTCAGCAACGCTGACAAAATTCTTAATTTTCTAGAGCAAAAGATAAAAAGGTGAGGGAGATTGATTTTTGAACAGTGACATTGAATTGTCACAATTCAATTTTGATCCTTTCTCCCACATATCGCTTTAAAAGATTAAAATATTTTTCTCCTGTAAGGAAGCAATTGAGAGGGTGGGATTTTGATTAACACAACCAGCTCTAGTATTAATCTTACCATTTTCAGTTCTCTTGTTTTTATTTCTTAATTTCCAGCAAAGAAACGTGCATACAGGAAATGCTAGAATGCCCCTTTGCTTCCGTAAAGATACAGCAATGAGCTAATGTTGAGCTGCTTGATGAACTAACCTTATAAAATATGAGATTCAGTAAAGATTCTTACTGCTCCTAGACATTTATTTTTTAAATAGCTAACCCCTGTTTGTTATTTCTATTGGGATTCTGGATACTGCATTATAAACTGAAAATGGTCTAAAACCTCTGGTTTTTTTTAATTATGCTATTTAGATTGTAGATGTAAAAATTCTGAACAAGAAAGAAGATGGCCTAGAAGTTGCAATCCTACCCAACAATGTTTCGGCCTACCTTCCCATGGCACAACTTTCTGATCATGTGTCCAATAGCAGGTTGTGGTGGCACTGGCTCAAGGAAGGTGATGTTCTCCAAAAGATTATATGCCTCCATAACAAAGGAGATCACATTGTATCCTTTTAATTCTTGCCAAGACTTGATTTAATCCATTTCCCACTGCATATAGTGCAATAGCATGTACCTAAAGTGGTGCCCTCCAAAGCCTTGTGATTCCCAGCCAAACTTCTGGGTGGGTGGAGGGAATTGGTTGGTTTTTCCTCCCATGGCATCTGACTTGTATTCAGTTGGCTGTCTGCATCATGATTTATTTCATACTTCCCCAGTCTCTTTTGTCCTTCAGATGGACCACACTAACTGGGAATTCTGGCTCAGTCAAGACACTAGTTAAAGAAGACTGATCAGTGCAGAAAAGTGCTCTACGCTATAGCACTTTTTCAGCTTCTAATACATTGGTAGTCTTGGGTGTAGTGTTTTGCTTCTATTATCCAGTACAAGAAATTCTCAGGCCTATTTTTTTTTTAAACTCCTTAATTCATTATGTAGCTCTTGAGTAGAAAGCCAGCATTGATTTCCTCTATGGAGGATGAACATGTAGTGAAGAGTTTTGCTGATATCCAGCCTGGATTACTGCTTACTGGCTTTGTGAGAAACATCATGTCTTATGGTGTATTTGTGGAGTTTCCCTATGGTTTGACTGGGCTGGCCCCCAAATCGGTAAGACTCGTGTCAGTGTTTATTATAATGATTGCTTTATTCAGATGCATTTGTTGAGGGGTATTTGTTAATACAAATTTATAAGTTAAAATGTCTTATGTCATATTATTCTTCATAAAATCATAGAACTGGAAAGAGACTTTTAAGCCATCAAATCCAACCTCCCATTAATGCAGAGACACATCTGTTAAAGAGAAGCCCACCATATCTTTGGGTTATTGGTTCGACTGTCAATTCAACTTCAGGAATTGAAACTTTCATTTTGAATGGCTTTGATAATAAAAATTATGAGTAGAGACAGAGCTTGGAATTCTGCAGGCAAGGTTTGCATTCAGGAACCAGAAACAAAAATTGCCAGAATTTCAAAGTATATAAAATTATCCAGCTTGGAATGGAATTTTGCAACTTTGATTATCTATTAAATGTAAAGCAAGAACAAGCATGCTGTATGCTGGTACATTCTGAAGAGTAGAAATAAGTCAAAGGGCATCAGGTAATAGAAGAACAAATACTGCAGCAACTAGTATGGTAGAATTTGCCCTAATCAGCCATTTGGGTTGTATTGCTGTCTCCTTAGAGACCTTGGGGTTGATGCTGATATAATTGTATCCTGTCTCCATGTCACTGCAGGCAATGAGTGACAAGTTTGTGACAGACACCAAAGACCATTTTGTAGTAGGTCAAACTGTACTTGCCAAGGTGACCAATGTTGATGAGGAGAAGCAGCGCATCTTGCTGTCCCTGAAGATGTCAGAGTGCTCTGTTGAGGGGTCTGTTCCTGAGAGCTTTGGCCTACTGGAACAGTACTTTAATGAACTGCAGGAGATTATGAGCTTCATGAGCAATAGAGGTAAGAGTGTTTGGGAACACAAAGGTGGCACATGAAAGTCTTATGTCTGCACTTGCTATTACAGTGGCTGCCTTGTGAAGCTATGCAAACATTTATATTTTAAAAAAATAATACAAATTGAAAGATAGGATTCTGTTTCAAACAAAAGTTGTTGCCTGATGACTTTGCAGAGAGAGAGAGGGAGGTTTAATTTGGCAATTTCTGTTTGCATTTACAATGAATTTTGACAAATCATAAAAAAGAAAATATCTCAGTTAATCTTTTGCATTTATCTCCATAATAAGTTAAACACAAGAAGCCAATTTTCAAGGGGCTTAAAATGAATCTCTCAATATTAAGCAACTTGTGGTCCACCAGGTGGCGCTGCCTTCAGCTTGCATCCTCCCTCACTGCTAGGTATTAATGCTTTGCCCTTTCAGCTCTTATGAGTACTATCCATATAGTGCCCTGCTGAGTACTGTAGGGAGTTGAAAGGGAGTTGGAGGCCACAGATTTGTCTTATTCTGGGAGAATTGGCTTAAGGAAATTTTTTAGGAGAACTTAATTGCTATGACATTGAAACATTTGTCGAAAGATGAAGATAAAATGTACATTAACTTTATACACTTTCAGAATGAAAAACCAACTTGCAAATAAGATTTAATTCATTTTCTCCTTATTGGCAGATGATTCCAGTGTGGCTAAGAAACTCTCCAAATTAAAAGTGGGGCAGAGGCTACAACTGGTAGTTACCGAAGTTAAGGCTGATGGTTCAGCAGTTTTCAGTGGTCCATGTGTTTCTGATTTGACTGTAATAGCCATTCACAGCCAACTTGGAGGTACAGTATTTATCCCCCCCAACTCTTGTTTGATCCCCTCTATCTTGTTTGTTACCTAGAAATGAATCACTGATTACCATAGAGTTATATCTTTTCAGAGCAAAAAGAATGAGATAATGAGCACACAAGTGATCCAGTGACTTGGTTTTCCCTCCCCTATGCTAGTAAAATTATAGCTCAATTAGATGGCAGCAGTTTTCCAATTTTGGCTGAACTCAAAAAGCTAAGCAGGAATTGACCTATTTAACACTCTGAGTCCACCAGAAAAGCCCAGTGCATAGAGAGGGAAATAGAAAAAAAATCCTGAAGAAAGTAATAGCTAACCACTCCTATATTGTTGCCAAATAAACTACTTATGTTTCTGAAGTCACTGGGAATTGAACTTGCTCTTTATGTAGTAAGGATATAATTTAACTAATTTATTAGGGCACCATTAATTGTTGCTTTCTTTAGCTGAACATGGAACAGCTATCTTCATCTAAGTATTGTCTTTTTAAGGCAAAAGTATTATTGAAGGTCAAAAAGCAAAAGCTGTAGTTCTCTGTGTTGATCTTCTGAAATCAAAAATCTATGTATCTCTTCGAGAGGAACTGCTGTCTCTCAAAGCCAAGAAGGTATGATATCCTTATTCTTTTTTATACAGTACTTAACTCTAAAATAGATACATGCTTACATGAGTAATGATGAAACCACAGAAAATGCATTACTCTTAACAGTTACAGATATGGACAAATCTATACAATGGAATGCTTCCGTAGGTTATATAATAATACCTTTGTAAAAGATATAAAATACCAAGAGAAAAGAAAAAAAATATTGGTTCTTTCCTATGTCTTAGAGCAGGGGTCTGCAACCCGTGGCTCCGGAGCCGCATGTGGCTCTTTCATCCCTCTGCTGTGGCTCTCTGTCGCTCAAAACATGTGTCACAATGTGCAACACCCGCCGGCACACGATTTATTGAGCTTTTTGACCCATATTTTTTTTCGGAGTTTAAAATGTTTTTGTTGCATGCAGAAATAAAAAAATTGTTTTCTCTGTAGCAGTTCATTACACTATAGTTTTTTTATACATAGCATAAACGTAAAAAACGATATATGCAGTGTTATCTTCATTTTAGATGTCAAAAGGTTTTTGTGGCTCCCGGTGTTTTCTTTTCTGTGGGAAACGGGTCCAAATGGCTCTTTGAGTGTTTAAGGTTGCCGACCCCTGTCTTAGAGGGACTTAAAAGTAGTGGTTGATTTAAGTTACAGTATTTCACATATTATTTAATCTTTAGGCACATGTTAGAATAAATCCAACATAGATGCATACCTGTAAATATCCTAAGGGCATCCCTTCATCAAAACCTCAAACATTTGTTGCGGGTCTTGGAGAAGATATGACTTTTTAGTCATATCTGGGAATTTATTAGAACTTTTGTAGCATATAACATTTGAAACTTTTAGGCTACAGAAAAAGATCCCCAAAACATTAAAGATCATTATTTTTAATGTTTGTGGGATCTTTTTCACAGCCTAAAAGTTTCAAATGTTATATGATAGAAAGTTCTAATAAATTCCCAGAAATCACTAAAAAGTTGTGAAATTCCTGAAGCTTTTTCAAAGAAGGATAAAACGTAAGCTTGAAATAGAGCAAAGCAAATATATTACATGTATAACAGACTTTTCTTTGGTTTTCTGACTGTAACTTCTATATATTCCAGTTAATCCTGAATTCTCAGTATGAGGCTGTTGTACAGCACGTCGCTACAGAGCACGCAGTTGTTTCCTTGTTAGGAACAGGTCAGCTGACTGCAATCCCTGTGGCTTCTCACTTGAATGATACATTCCGATTTGATTCTGAAAAACTGAAGATGGGACAGTCAGTCAAAGTGGTTCTGAAAAGCACAGAGATTGGTGATCATGGGATGGTACTTGCGTTGCAAAGTTCAGGGAAGAAGAAGAGTGTAATCAGATCACGTCATGAATCGGAGACACTAGAGGATACATCACTTGCAACAAAACAGTTGCCAAGCTCAGGAGACATAGTCACTGGAATTGTGAAGTCTGTCAAACCCACCCATGTCTTAGTGGCATTTAATGACAGGTTGACTGGCTCCATTCATGCGTCCCAGATCCTGGATGATGTTACCGCAGGCACTTTTCCAACATCATTACTAAAAGTTGGACAGAAGATTACTGCTCGGGTGATTGGGGGCAGAGGCGTTAAAAGTCACAAGTAAGACAACATTTTATATATTTCTTGTATTGTGGTTAACAGTTATTTTCATTGTTGCTCAATAGGCTAGCAAGCACAGCATTTCTCATGGATTTGCTGTTTTGTTTTTAATTTTTTACTCCTAGTTCCAGAAAATGTTCTTGTTAAATTTACTTATTAGATTACTTACCTCTCCCATTTTCCTTCAGGAATACACACCTGTCCATCTCCTAATTTTTCCCAGAGCCATGTGACATACCCAGAGCCTTGTAGAAATACCAAAATTACCCAGTCAGCTACTGTGAGTTTGGATTTAGACCCGAGTCTTCTCATGCTTGGCCCAGTGTTTTAAGTGCTGTGATCTCTATTCCCATCTAAGTACCACTCATTTCAATCCAGAAGGGACAGGAAGGCAGCCTGGAATTCTTCCCTGGTGAAAGAAGTTAAATAGGATGAATCCCACTCCCCCTTCCTATCTGTATTAGAGTCAGATCTTATACATAATAACGTTGCTTGGTCCCTTTTGTATGGAGGAAACTCCTTGTGGCTGTTTATAAGCTCAGAGTCGGGGTGTCTTTTTAGGAGCAAGCAGAGATAAGGATTGAAAATCTGTCAATGTGATCACAATCAGTTGCCATGAACAACACTTGTAAAGCTTCAGTCGGCTTTTTAAATTTAAATGTGCTTTTCTGTATTTATGTTTTACCCTGTGTCCCCCAAAATAAGACATCCCCTGATAATAAGCCCAATCGGGCTTTTGAGTGCATGGCAATAAGGCCAAGCGCTTATTTCAGGGTTTAAAAAAAATATAAGACAGGGTCTTATTTTCAGGGATAATACACTGTATATATTATAGAAATGTTTAAGAAACATCTCTTTATTGTTTCAAATGTATCAACTAAATTAAAAACGTTGAGATTTACCAAAGAAAGAAATCTGAAATGTTTGTATTGTAATAAATTTATTGAGATCCAGGGTCTTATGAGCCAATTTGGTATACTAGTTAAGGTACCAGGCTAGAAACTGGGAGAACATGAGTTCTAGTTCCGCCTTAGGCACGAAATCAGCTGGGCGATTTTGCATCAGTTACACTCTCTCAACCCCAGCTAGGAAGGAGGCAATGGCAAACTACTTCCAAAATCTTGCCAAAAAACTGCAGGAACAGTCTTACAATGGATGTTATGCATGTTTCTGCAACCTGGAGAATAACTGTCAATGTGTTTAACAGATACTGGACATGCAAGCATTTAGATTCTTGAGAACAAGTTTTATATAATTGAAGAACAGTTTTCCTTCTGGAGAAAAATCAGTGTTTCAGATTGGCACAAGTATAGGAATTTCTTGCGTTGTGTATATTTTTCTTTTATTTCTTGCAATTGGTGTATTTTTCCCTTTTACTTGAAATGAAAATGATAAATCTAATCTAACATTAACAGGTGAAAAGCTATTGGATGGTGTATTTATTAGTGTGCTAGATGAATGCATTTGCTGTTCTATTTTTCATAATTCCAAATGATATTCATATGGTCATATACTCTTAACTTACAGATATTTGCCCATCACCCACACCCTCTTCACCCATACATTCCTAGAGCTCAGTATCCGACCAAGGTAAGGAAATCTTTCAATACAGTGCTTAGGCATTAAGATGAAGCCTCAGAACATATTTAAAATATAATCCATTCTGTAAACTTTCCTTTCTAGCCATTATTCATAGATTACGGTTGTGCTATTCTAATCTGAACAAGTATTTCTAAATAATCCAGAATGTTAGATGAGAATTAAATAAGTTTGTAATACAGGTAGTCCTAGACTTACAACAGTTCATTTAGTGACCATTCAAAGTTGCATCGGCACTGAAAAAAGTGACTCATGACTGTTTTTCACACTTACAGCCTTTGTAGCATCCCCATGATCATGTGATCAAAATTCAGATGCTTGGCTACTGGTTCATACTTATGACCGTTGCTGTTTACCAAGGTCATGTGATCACCTTTTGCAACCTTTTGATAAGCAAATCAATGGGGAAGCCATGTTCACTTAACAACCGTGTTATCAACTGCAATGATTCACTTAACAACTGTGGCAAGAAAGGTAATAAAATAGGGCAAAATTCACTTAAATGTCTCACTTAACAACAGAAATTTTGGGCTCAGTTGTGGTTGTAAGTCGAGGACTACCTGCACGTGTCTTGGGATTTGAATACACATGTGGCCTTGCAGCTGCTTGTTCCTAAATATGAACTAGAAGATACTTTGCAGAAAAGGGAAAAATCAGAATGCCAAAGTAGAATGCCTGGGCATAACTCTTTTACTTTTTCTCACAATCAGTGAACTGAAATTGGAAAGCAAAGCAGCCTTGAATGCTGAAAATGACAGTCCAGAAGAACCACTGAAACCTGGGCAGACGGTGACATGCTATGTTAAGAAGGTGAGATTTAGAATTTCTCAACATCTGTATACTGGAGATTTTTTCTTTTTGCCTTTTAACTTTTGAGTAAAATACAATGAGAAATGTATAGTTAATTTTTTAAAAAAAATAATTTGCATCTTTTCCTCCAAAATTATTACTTTGAAGAGTTAGGAGTTAAGTGTTTTACTTTTTACTTTGTTTTATGTGCATATGTGTGTGAGATTAAGTGCAGGCAATGCTGAAATTCTCGAAAGGATTTTAGAACCTGTTGTTGGAAGTTATGTTGATGAATTATCTGTCTTTTTCCAATGAAATGCTGAAGTGTGTGTTGTATATTTTCTCAGTACAATGGGTTAAAGAAACGGCTGGAGGTGGAGGTCACTCCCACCATCAGAGGGAGAGTTCTGCAGCTGCTGCTTTCTTCGAATACCAAGGTAATTGCTGAGGAATAAGAGGTTCAGTATCCTTAAGCACATCATAGGAGGCTACTATGAAAATTTATCATTTGGTGAGAGGCAATACCTTTAAAATATTTTACATCAACCTTACATCTTGGTATGTCCTGATTATAATTCTGTTTCCTGTTTCTGTGCTATTAAAAGTTCTAGGGGATAACAGTGTTAATCTGATAAAATCTAATCAGATCCCATAAAATCCCCACAATATGCATAACACAAATGGTGGTTTTGGTACCACCATTTCATGAAGTCACCATTAGAGGCATAGAGTTCCTCCACCAACCACCTTGAACGAGCGTTTAGTATTATTGTGAGTCTTTTGCCAGGGAAGTATATGGAATAATTTATATTTACTAGTCCCTTTCCCATTAGCAGGGCAAAAAGCAATCGGCATGAGTTAACCCTATGGATGACTCTTTGGAGTTAATCTAAGTATTTGGTGACTGTTGACTATCAGTTTGCCCTTTTTTGTATTTTTGTAAGACACTACCCCTCTCCACTGACTCAATTCACACATACTTAGACTTATATACCGCTTCATAATGCTTTACAGCCCTCTCTAAGCGGTTTACAGAGACAGTATATTGCCCCCAACAATCTGGGTCCTCATTTTACCAACCTCGGAAGGATGGAAGGCTGAGTCAACCTTGAGCCAGTGAGAATCAAACTGCTGGAGTGAGCAGTAAGTTAGCCTGCAGTACTGCATTCTAACCACTGCGCCACCACAGTTTTTTTACGTTTCTATTCTAATTATGCCGTCTTCTGTGAATCCTGCATTCTTACATGGCCCGTAGTCTTCCTGTAAAGGGCTTGTTGCATTCTTTGAGAGTTAAGGACCCAAAGTAGACACATGAAGCTTTTGTTTGGTTATTCATATGGAAAACTTTGAGATTTCTTATCGATCATTTGCCATAGCTTGCAGCCTATGCTTAGGCTTAACTCCAGGACTGTGTCTCATGAAAAGCTCTTGTAGTAGCACAAAATATTTTTCAGGAATTAACCATATATCTAAAACTACATGTTTGTTGTATACATGTTTACTGTGTATCGCTTGAAATGGCATTTTTTTTCTAGGTATTGTGAGCACTTTTTGATAGTCATGTCCATATATTTTTTTCTATAGGATATAAAACATGCCAGGAAATGCTTCAAAAAAGGACAGGCGTTGATTGCAACAGTGACAGATTGTGATATTTCTGGAAACAAACTCGCTCTGTCACTAACAGGTATACTTAAATAGTGATCAATGCATTAAAATCAGATAAATAGGTATTTCCGTGCCAAATTACAATAATTGGGTATGGTGCCTGGAGCCAGGAAAAAGCTGCTGAGTCCATTTACTGGGATTAAGCGCTACAGAGATTATAGGATTATATTGTATATTTTGTTTCTGTTACCGGTAATTTGATAGTCTTTTTGCACACTATGGTAGAACTTCTAGCACTCATAATTGGGAGTGGATGAAACTTTTGATATTTAGGAGTTGATCTAAGCTAAGGCATGCTTGAAAATTAAGACTAGCAATCCACAATCTCAAATATCTTAAAGGTATAAGAAAATGTAACAATAGCACTTAGACTTATATACCGCTTTATAGTGCTTTATAGCCCTCTCTAAGCGGTTCACAGAGTCAGCATATTGCCCCCAACAATCTGGGTCCTCATTTTACCCACCTCGGAAGGATGGAAGGCTGAGTCAACCTTGAGCCGGTGAGATTTGAACCGCTGAACTGCAGCTAGCAGTCAGATGAAGTAGCCTGCAGTGCTGCACTCTAACCACTGCGCCACCTCGGCTCTCTCTATATGTACTCTATAACTATTATCTGTGGTGTCTGATCTGGATTTCCTCAGGCACTCGTTCATTGGAGAAAGGAACAATTGCAATGGGCACTGTGAAACGAGTGATTCCCCATGTTGGTCTGCATATTATCCTTCCTTTTGGGAGGATTGGCAAAGTCAGTCTTTTCCACCTAAACGATTCATACACAGAACAACCGCTTGAAGACTTCGGTGTTGGAAAAATTGTCAGGTAAGAGCCTTCTGAAAAGCTTTAAATAATTGAAGGTAATGATCTTTAACAATGATCTTGTCTCCTGATTATTCCTTACTTTTAGCATGGAAATTTTATATTGCATTTTGGCTTGTGAAGTACATCAGTGTAATATCAATGCCAAACAGCTTAAAATTAACCAGTTCACCTTGAGATGTTGTGTGTGCTGGTTGCTTAGAGCAGTCTTCTCCAACCTGATGCCTTTCAATCTGTTACGAGCTTAACAGATGCAACCAGCAATGCCTTTGAAGCCTGGGGATTATGCTGCCAGAATATATGAAGGATGCCAGGTTGTTACAAACCTACATTTTGAATTCCTATTTTCAGATCATTGATTTTCTTAAGCTACTTTGAAAACAAATCTTTTGTTTTGACTGCCAGTATTTCAAGATGGATCCTTTGCTCAGGATGGATCCTTTGCTCAGGCATAATTTTAGAAAATAATTATTTTATTTTAAACACCCTGTGCTCCCCTATAGTGGCTGACTATAAAAGGGAAGGGTGAAAGCATCAATTCACAAATTATTAGAACGACAATAAAAAATAATAACATCAATTTCATCTGTGATTTTAAAAATATAATTTTTAAAAACTAATTTTGAAAAGTTCATTAAAAGAGGAAGAAGATAAACCTCTCCTGGAAGCAATTTCCAAAACGTAGATACATTCTTAAGAAAATTCCGCTTCACAGTCCCAACCAGCTGGATTTCTAGGGACACTAAGAAATGTAAGAGAGGTTCCCTGATGATTATTGCAATAGGCAAAACAGCTTGAATTAGAAAATGTGATACTTCAACCACCCCAAGTCTAAACGCTTCCGAGTGTAGATATAATCCTTGAATTGCCTGAAAAGAAACAAATCAAAACTAGTGCATGAGTTTTAGTAAAGGCATTGCATGATCCTTTAGGCAACATTTGCCACTTTATTCTGAACCATGTCTTCCAAGTACCTTCCAATGCCAATATTCAATAACTACAATGTTTTGGGATGCTCCAGCATGATACATCTAAGGCATGTATAGTGTAATCAACTTTTTCTTTTAGTAGACATAATCACATCTGAAGTTACTTTTCTCCCCTCTTCTATATAGATGTTATATTCTTTCCATTGAAGACAATGCCGTAAAAGTATCCCTCCGACCATCCAGGTAAGGAAATATTGCCTCATCTACCGTCAGAAGAAAAACCTGCTCTTAGTCCTAATGCAATCCCATTGTATTATAAATGTGCATTTAGAGAAGAGTATGGGGTTTGTCATTCTAATTTATTTTGCCTATGCAGGAAGAAGGCACTTTACTCATTCTCCTGTTTATTTTAGGATAAATCCTAAAGCCCATCTTAAAGTTGAAGATCCTGAAATTGCTTCCCTTGATAACATTCAGAATGATCAACTCATCAGAGGCTATGTCAAATCCATTACAGCATCAGGCATCTCTTTGGGGTGAGTTTTGTTTGCGATCATAAAAGTAAATAGAGACATTATTTCACTTCTGTGTATGTCTCCTTGTGTGTGTCTGTTTGAATCTTATCAATTTAATTAATATGCAGATATATTCCTTAAATCAGGCAGATTTTTACCATCTCTTTTTAGAGAAAATTGTGCTTGAAAAAACACTGTTCCTTCTACCCCATATGGCAAATATATAGAGAAATATAGATTTACATCCTTTGAATAGATAGCATTCCCCACACAAGTGCAGCTTCTGTATTCTTGTTATGGCCATGGACTTGTTGTATTTTTTTGGCCATATCATGGGCACCATTTCAAAGTGTGTGTTTTACCTTTTGAAGTACACTTGAAGAAGTTATAGTCTTCTTTCTTGACAGGTTGTCTGATTCAGTGGTGGGTCAAATTTCCTTTCAATATGTCACCCCATTCTTTGTGCCAGATCATTCACTCTGTATGAAGTACATACATACAGATCAGCTTCTCACTGCCAAAGTTCTCAGGTAAGTAGGATGTTTTCCCAAAACCACAGTTCCTCTGAGGTGGCAAAATGAATGGGAGGCCTTGTGGGCAGTAAAATATATGATTAAGAGAGGGTGTGGCACTACGGTGAATTGTGTATATGTTTTACTTGATGTTAATCATTTTATTAAGTGATCATAATACTACCTTACTGAAATGGTGTGAAGCTGAACAGATTAAAAATGTAAAGCATTTTGTACATTTAAGAGGACTCTATAGACTTCATAATTCTGCTGGTTCTTCTTTCTCCTATCATTTCCTATGTTCTAATCGTTCTGCAGCATAAACAGACGAGAGAACCTTGTGGAGCTCTCACTCCTTCCTGAAGACACAGGGAAGCCAAGCATTATTCCATGTAATGAAAAGCCGTGTAGTGAAATGGATACACCCTCCCAGAAATCAAGAAATCAAAGGAGGAAGAGCTCTGAAAGCGAGAAGGTATCTATCCTGGAAGAGATTTTAGGCTTGATTAGGAAACATTTTTAAAACCATTGTTTAACTCTTTCTTTTCTTTCAATGACAGGAAGTAATGCCAGCAAAAAAGAGAGCTTATTGTACTGAGGACGGTGATAGTGGTGTTGAGGTTTATTATCGGGAGGAAGAGGAGAAGGAAAAGAAGCATAAGAAGTCTAAGGTAAAAGGCTGCGAGAAAGGGATAGGTCTTTCAGCATGGTGGAAACCATATTTTTCTACTGAGTGGGATGGTTGATGTGAGTATATATTTCTGCTTGTTTATCAGCAGGGAAAAGAAGTTCCACGACTGAAGGTTTCAACCAGCTTTATGTGGGAGGAGAGCTTAAATGTGCTGGATGGAACCACATTGATTCCAAAGGAGCAGAGCTCAGACAGCGAGGAAGAAAATGATGCTGAATCCATGGTACAATATCTCTGTATTGTTTGCTCTTGGGATTAATTTTATGCAATGCCAGTTAGTATGTAGTTGTCCTTCAGTTAACCTTTTGGTAAAAAGGCCCATCTAGTTGAAAGTGTGTGTGTGAGAGAGAGAGAGAGAGTGTGTGTATGTAACTGAAAAGAGAATATTTTGTAGGCATAGCTATTTTTTTTATGTCTGGGGTTTTTTTAAAACTTTTTTAAAGTGCTACAGCAGTTTTCACAACACTTTAAAAAAACATAAATGATAAAAAGAGACTCTTGTGGCACTACTGGTGTTAAGAATAACTTAGAAAGAAACAGAGTATCATCCTTCTGTAACAAAAATAGTAAACTTCTGTTTCACTAGTCTAATTGAGCCTGCTAAGTACCCCAACGGCCCTAGAATAGTATCTGGTTCTTGGATGCACCCCACTTTGTCTTATACTATGTTACCTTGCAGCACTAAAGGTTTTCCAGTGGTCAAGGCCTTTCTCTTTCTCCCTTTTCTTTCTTTAAGGCCAAGAAACAAACAAAAAAGAAACAGGAGCTGGAGAAGCAAAAGGCAGAGAAAGAACTCTCCAAGCTGGAAGCTGCCCTGATGGATCCCAAGCGACAGCCGCAGACAGCAGATGACTTTGACCGTTTGGTCCTGGGCAGTCCTGACAGCTCCATCCTTTGGTTGCAATTCATGGCTTTTCATCTCCAAGCTACAGAGATCGAAAAAGCTAGAGCTGTTGCAGAAAGGGCACTAAAAACTATTTCCTTTAGGTGACTTTTGTTTTTTTGTTGATCTTCAGTTTCCTTGGTAACAGTTCATATCCATACTATATTTTGCTTGGTGGATCTTAAATAAGATACTTGCAGCGTAAAGGGAACATGCAACATTTCTCTCTTACCTTTCTTCAAATACACAAATATTCAGTATAAAGTAGCCACAAACAAATTAAGAGGAATAGCAACATCAAAATCAAGAGCTTTGATCTTTGTACTGAATGTTGCCTTCTTTCTTCTTCAGAGAGGAACAAGAAAAGCTGAATGTGTGGGTTGCTTTGCTGAACCTGGAGAACATGTATGGCACAGAGGAAGGTCTGATGAAAGTTTTTGAAAGAGCAGTTCAGTACAATGAGCCTCTGAAGGTCTTTCAGCAGTTGGCAGACATCTACAGCGCGTCTGAGAAATACAAGGTGATGCCAATTATAGCAGCATGATAAAGAGAATGATCGCTTTTATTCACCTGTGTGTGTATGACAGGAAGAATATTTGTTCGATTTCAAGAAAGAATGCACCTAGTCTGCTCTAGCTTGTCCTAGACTTCCCTTAACGTTTTGGACTTGTGGATGTTGCCTCTGTTTGGAGCAGCAGATGTCTTATCTCTGTATGGCTCTTTTCAATGTCAGATTATTGCTCTTGTCCGGATTATTGAATGCAAAATGCACTCTTAAGACAGCGGTGGGTTGCTCTTGGTTCGGCGAACCAGTAGCGGCGGCAGGAGGTTCCACCCACCTGCCCGGGACGCTTCTGTGCATGCGCAGAAGTGTTGCGTGTACGAGTGCACGCGCACGAGCGAACCAGTAGCGACGGGATTTACAACCCACTACTGTCTTAAGACCTATGAAATCTATATTCTAAAATTGCAGAATTGGCAGTTGACGATGAAGAAAAAGTTGTATATTTATACGATCTGTATACAACAGATAGCTGTATATTTAGCTTGCGCTCAGTGAAGCACCTTGTTGAATAAGGTACACAGGCTTAATGTATATTTTTTATTTTTCTAAATATGAGAGAAGATTTACCCTTCAACTCTTTAGTACTGAATTTAGAATTTCTGCTCAGATTGTAGAATAGCAGTTAGCATTCTGAGCCTATGTTGAATCATTAAAGCCTGGGGACCATTATTATAGCATAGAACTTTTAAGGCTGAAATAAAATAGAAGGCAGCTGTTTAGCTTCATCCCCACATAAATATCTAAATCTCCTAGCACAGAAGTAGCTACTACCCATTTCTATAATTGTTGGAAGATAGGATAGGAAAACCAGGGGTATTGGTAGTATATTTGTGAGAGCAAGAGCTAGATTACCCTTTGTAATTTTGGAGCAATGTAAATAAAAATGTTTTGCATATTTAGGATGATTCTTTATCCTTTCTCTTGATCTGTTCAGGAAGCTGATGACCTATATAATACAATGCTGAAACGCTTCCGTCAAGAAAAGTCTGTGTGGGTAAAGTACACCACTTTTCTTCTGAAATGTGGTTCGGTGGAGGCAGCTCACAGACTTATGCCACGGGCACTGAAATGCTTGCCAGACAAAGAGCGTAAGAGTTCTTTGCTTTCCGTTTTTCTTGAATAGTGCTGCCTATATCTTTCTCATTGGACTTCCATTTAGATTGCAGTAGATTAATATCTGTGTTATCTGTATTGTAACCATTCTTATCTTTGTCCCTTTCAGTCATTTTCTTCCATTTCCATTTCTTCACCTTCATTTCTTAATAAATATATTCTTTTTTTCTTTCATGCCAATAGACAGAAACAAATTCAGCATCACAAGGAACAGTGCATATTTTACAAAAGATTAGACCTTTCCACCTTGTTCGCTAATCTGCTCTGAAAATTATTTTACTGAGGATGTAGCTAACCATATATTTCTAAATAATAGTTACACCTTCAAACTTCAGGCAGAATTAATAATGACTGCTGGAAATAATCCTTTAAATAATCCTTGCTTCTTCTTTTTTGTCGCAGATGTGGATGTGATTTCAAAGCTGGCACAGTTAGAGTTTCAGTTTGGTGATGCAGAACACGGCAAGGCCATGTTTGAAAACATGCTGAGTACATACCCTAAACGTACAGACATCTGGTCAGTGTACATAGATGTAATGATAAAACATGGAAGCCAAAAAGAAGTCCGGTGAGTACTAGCATGTGTAGGAAGGTTAGGATTCTTAAATTTCCAGCAAAGATGCAAATTAATAGCAATAGCAATAGCACTTAGACTTATATACCGCTTTACAGTGCTTTACAGCCCTCTCTAAGCGGTTCACAGAGTCAGCATATTGCCCCCAACAATCTGGGTCCTCATTTTACCCACCTCGGAAGGATGGAAGGCTGAGTCAACCTTGAGCCGGTGAGATTTGAACCGCTGAACTGCAGCTAGCAGTCAGCTGAAGTAGCCTGCAGTGCTGCACTCTAACCACTGCGCCACCTCGGCTCTTATTAAGCTTGGGAATGTGTATTAGCTTAAAACTAAAGCAAGCAGAGTGACTTGATTTTGGCAAGGAAATATTATTAACACTTAACAATGAGAAAACTAAAGAATTTGCTTTAGAAATATATTCTAGAAATATATCTCCTATACATAGGAGAAAGCAAGCTAACAATGTTAGTCATTTTAAATAGAAAAGGTTCATAAAATATCAGATTAAAACTGTTTTCTGAACATTATTTTGGGTTTTTCACAGGGATATTTTTGAAAGAGTGATTCACCTAAATTTAACAGCAAAGAAGATGAAGTTTTTCTTTAAACGCTATCTGGAGTATGAGAAGAAGTATGGCACGGTGGAAACCATCCAGGCTGTGAAGGCAGCAGCATTGGAGTATGTGGAATCCAAGAACAGCCTTGCTGAGAGCTAACCTTTGCGGTAGACAGACTTTGGGGTCTTGCTTTTAAACCCAGTATGTTGTGAAGGGAAGTGGACATGCCTCATCCGTAGTACGAAAAACCCTCCTGCTTTTTTGCATTTCCCAACGAGCTCAATAACAGATTGGAATAGCCAGGACCAGAGACTAACAGTGTAAGTGATGTAAATGTTTTACACCTTTTATGTCCCCCCCCCCAAATTCAAATAAAATAATTATATTTATAGCCTTCTTTGTCTTTGATTCTTTTTTAAAATATACAATTCATGATTGGGAGAAAGCAACCAGCTGCTTGGTTACAGTAGTAAGTAAATAGTTCTTCCCTCCCTAAAATATTTTGTATTCTATCCAAGTATAGGCTTAGAAGATAATAACAGCACGGCTTTCTAAGCATCCTATAAAATATATTCAAGGCTCAAAGACTAAATTAAAAGGCTGTTGTCTGCAGCAGCAAGGTTCTGCAATTCCATTTAATTAGCCTCATCATCACAGCTTAAATATAAAATACTCAGTTTTTATTTTATACGCCCTATCCTGTTCTGCATCTGCTATTCACAGAATTCTGAACTTCTTATAAATATGCTAAAAATATCAATGTTAAATATACAGTTTCTAAACAATTACTGTAGCAGTTTCCATACATTTTTCCATCTGTTATTTTACAACCAGTGTTCCTGATTCATTGTCCTACAGAAGACTATAGTCATTGCCTAAAAAATTGGTAGTGTCATGGCATTTACATATTAACAGTGCAAATGTCATGCACTGCCAGGAAAATAGCCATAATTTGTTCTTTTGCACTTAATTCCAGTAAGTGACAGTCATGCACCTTGGAGGAAAATGGCAGGGCTTGTATATTTTGGCATATGATATTTGAATAGATTCTTATTCATTTATTTTATAACCTGCTTTTTCTTTAGGAATTGAAAGCTGTGTACATAGTATGGCCTCCTTCCATTTTTGCCTACATCAACAACTCTATAAAGTTGGTTGGGTTTAGAGTTATCTGGCTCAAAATTATCCACTGAGTTCGTATGCCTGAGGTGGGGGGGGCCTCCCCAGTTCTAACCCAATATTTGACCATTATACCACCGTTGGTTCTGCCTTGCCATCCAATTCTGTAGTTTTTCATACTTCAGTCACTGATAATCCCACATACATCCCACAATATCTTAAAAGGCCAAAGTGAATGTTAATAACTATTATGATTTCTAGCATTTAGCAGTGTTAAGATTGAGTCAACTGATCAACCTTTTAGTGTTTAAAATTTTACCTTCATTAACAAATCGATCAAATGTATACAGAAAAGAAAGATCTTAAAGACCAAGAAAAATTAGAGCAGATTTTACAAATATAAATATTTTGCCAACTTAGTGTGGCTTTTGTCTTTAGCAGCCACACTTACAAATGAGACACAAAAGAATTAAGAGAATTTCTCTTTCACCTGAAAAGGACATAATGTTTATTTGTAGGCAGTATTTCAGACCGATTTGAAAGATACTGTTAGTCCTCGACTTACGACTATAATTGAGCCCAGAATTATGGTGGTAAGGTGATTGTGCCCAATTTTACAACCTTTTTGTGGCAGTTGTTAAGCAAATGCCACAGTAACTAAGCAAATGCAGCTGTTAAGCAAACATGTCAGTCATTAAGCAAACCCATTTTAGCCCATGAGCATTTATTTTGCTGGAAACCAGAAATAAATACCAGTTTCTGGCAAAAATAAAATAAAATAAATGGTAGAACATAGTCACATGACTGCAGGACACTGCAAACAGTTGTAAATGTGGGCTGGTTGCTGAACATCTAAAATCAGATCTCTGACCACAGGGAGGGCCCAGCCATCGAAATTTCAAACTCAAATCATAAATAACTCTGAGGAGGTCCGTCGTAACTTTGAATAGTTGCTAAGCAATCAGTCATAAATCAAGGACCAAATGTACGTGTTTGTCAATTAGCATATTTTCTGAAATTATACATTGATGAATAACTTCCTGTTCAATTGGACAGATAAATGATCTCTCCCCTCCCTCCAATATTATTTAGTACCAGACTGTTAAACTTTAATCTTATATAAGAATATATCCCACTGAGCTTCATAGGCCTTATTTCTGATGAGACAGCACCAATAGATTTGTATCACATGTGACATCATTCATTTGAAATCTGTCAGCTATATATTTTCTGAGAGTTTAATCAAAGTATAAAATCAATTCTTGGATGCTTTCCAGCATCTTAAGTCTTAAGTGCTCAAAATGATTTTCATTAAGCTTGTAGGACAGCTGTTGAGTAGATGCAGGTAGTCCTCGATTATAAAACAGGATATGCTTGCTTGTTGGATTGCTACCTTAGATAAATGCAGGTGATATTCGACGTACGACCACAATTGAGCCCAAAATTTATGTTGCTAAGCGAGACCTTTGCTAAGTGAGTTTTGCCCCATTTTATGACCTGTCTTGCCGCAGTTATTAAGTGAGCAATACGATTGTTAGGTGAATCTGGCTTCCTCATTGATTTTGCTTCTCAGAATGTCGCAAAAAGTGATGATCACATGACCCTGGGACACTGCAACCGTCATAAATACATGCCAGTTGCCAAGCATCTGAATTTTGATCATGTGACCATGGGGAAGCTACGATGGTTATAAGTGTGAAAAACGGTCATAAATCACTTTTTTCAGTGCCGTTGTACATTTGAACAGTCACTAAACGAATGGTTGTAAGTTGAGGGCTACCTGTATTACAGTGGTTCTCAACCTTTCTAATGCCACGACCCCCCGCGACCCCCCCCCCGGCGCCGCCACCCCCTCCCCGCCCCCCATGCGGTTCTGCGCATGCGCAGAGGGTAAAAGAACCCAAATGGTAGCATCCGGGCGGGTGGGCGAAGTCTCCCGCTTCCGTGGCTACCGGCTGTGCGGCGACCCGCAGGCACAGCCGAACTGGGAGCATTTCCAAGATGGCGGGCTAGCACGTGCGGCGACTCCTGTGAAAAGGTTGTTCGACCCCCAAAGGGGTCTCGACCCACAGGTTGAGAACCGCTGCTGTATTAGGTAGCTAGGAAGGCTGTTTCCTGGCTATCAGGATTAGAGCAGTTTCCCATTACATTTTTGGCCCACTTATGGAGGCGGCTATAGAGAGGGTAGCCATTATTCTCTCGATAGATGTAGACTCCAGTGATGGCATCCCATTGTGGCCGAGGCTGAACATTTTGCACATTATATGCTTGGACCAGTTCCTGGTCCTCTTTATCTAAATGTACAAAGCCAAAGAAGTTTTTGACGTTGTTGGCAGCCACAATCTTGGAATGTACCTCAGCAGTCCGTTGGAACAGCCTAGCTTCACTAGAGCGGTATTGGTTCCAGTAGGCCTCTTGGCGGTAGCTGAGTGGTGAGCAGCAATGCTTTAGGCACTTGGTGATGAACACAAGAACTGCAACCCCACCAATGAGCATCCATCCAAAGAGCTGAAGGGAAAGAGAAAATACAGATAAGAACACGGCTTGGATTGGTTTGATTTTTAACAAGTTTGATTTTAAAAAAGCCTACCTTTATTTTATTTCTTTGAAGTAAAAATTGGACTCCAAAGTATAATTGAAACTCTAATCAAGTTCAGTTACATTTGTAAGTGGATAATGGTGAAAGCAATAATTATAGTGGAACTTCATTTTTTCCACCTTGAAACTGGTTAATAACTGCAAGGTTTGTGTTTAACTGGTAGTTGAGGATTTTTATGGATTAAATATCTGAAAATAATCAGTTTTGTTTGAGTGGACTTCCATGCAACCACTGGGTCCTGAGCACTCTCTTACTTGCTCTGGAGGCTACTAAGATTTAGGAGATATTCTTACAAACTGCATTAAAAACATTTGGTAAAATAAAAATGTCCAGATAACCATATTTGTCTTGCAATGAAGAATAGGATCTACCAAACTATCCTGTTTAAGCAGGCTTTTTCAAGGAATATGTTATGGAAGACTTTTATTGTTATTCTTTGGTTTTTACTGTGGGCTGGACCAACATTCAGTTTTTGTTACTTTTTGCATTTTGATGACTTGTTTGTAGCATGCCATGTTCTTAATCTGAATTAGTGAGTATTGGAGTTCATGTTTGGATTTTGCTTCATGATTATAGTACAGTTATACGTCGGCTCTCAACTGCTTCAAAACTTGTCAAATTTGGTATTCGACACATTTTGAAGCAGAAATCTTGTCCCACCGTTCGTCTTTCACCCAGTAGTCGACATGCAAGGAAGAATTTGCTGATTGTCTGCCTCATGACTCGCTATTTCTTCTGGCCGAAATAACGGGTTATGTGGTAAGTCACGTGGTTTTCTCAGTACTCCATTTTAGTATTCGATGTGTCTTCCAGATGAATTACCGACGAGGACCGAGGTACTACTGTATATTATAATACACGTACATTATATATATGTAAATAAATTAATACGGTGTTTCCCCGAAAATACGACCTACCCTGAAAACAAGCCCTAGCTCGATTTTCATGCCTGCACTTAATATAAGCCCTACCCCAAAAATAAGAACACGAGCCTCGTCGCACCGGTGTCACCATTCACGGCAGAACGCCACCAGGCTTGTCGCGCTGGTGCTGCCACTCTCAGAATGCTACAAGGCACCTTTGCGCTGGTGCTGCCGCTTGCAGGAGGCTGTGTGGTGCGTTGTGCCATTGTGCATGCGAACGGCGGCACAGGCGCAACGAGCCCCGTGGCATCCTACTGTGAGCAGCGGCAACAGCACGATGAGCCACGCGACGTCTGGCCGCGAGCGGTTGCAGAAGAAGTTGGGCAGCGGTGCGACAGGTGTTGGTGCATGGGAGGTGTGGCTGCAGTAGTCCTAAGGTAAGCGGGTAAGAAAGACATCCCCTGAAAATAAGTCCTGGTGCTTATTTTGGGGCTGAAAAGAAAATAAGACTGGGTCTTATTTTCGGGGAAACATGGTATTTTATATGAATAAATAAATTACCTGTGACTCATATCTTAATCGTCTTGTAACTTCATCCTTAAAATGTGTCATGTTGGCTGGCTGATCTTCACAAGGAAACCTGGCCAGGATATCTGGTCCATAGCCAGGTGGAAAATGATCCAGGGAAGTGGGATCCAGGAATTCACTTAAGGCACAGACATAGGCTTCTCCACGAAGCAGTGAGATCACTGACCATGTGATAGGAGCCACTGCAGCTCTTCCCATGACAGATCCAAAGATCAAGAAATTAGCTGCTGCAGAAAAGTTCTTGGTTCCTCGCTTGTGACACTCAGCCACTAAGTTCCAAGTGTGGTTGTTCCAGATTACACCGATCACGAACAAGGCCAGAGCAGGCACTCCTATGGCAGCCAGACCGTAGATGTAATTTCGAGTTGGGGAACATGGACAGTGGAATGCAACCACCGAGAACAGTTCCTGGCTTCCAACAGTACCCAGAGCCACCAAGCCATTGAAAATCATCACATCTTTACTTTTAAAGAAGAGTGAAAGAAAGCGGAAATTTTCAGCAATAAGAGCAGCCATTTTATTTGGGTTCAATTGCAGCGTTTAGTATTTTGATGCAGAAGAGATGTCTATAGACATTCTTGGTCTTCTCACCTCTTCATTTACTGTAAAAACAGAACCATCACTAACAATTGTGGATTTAAAAATGTATGCTTGTCAAAGATCACTAGGCATCCACATATATTTCAACTATATATATTTTAATAAGCAAACTAAACAGCCTATGAACCTTGTATTATAAAATAATGCATCCAGTTTACAATTCCTGCAGGTAATATCTTTCAACACAGCTTTTCTCATGTGTTAATTATACTAAAAACAGGTAAAATTTTAGGAAATAAATTTGTAAATATTAATTATATAAGAATTTATGCAACTTCAGTGTACAATATGCACTCTATTTTAAATGGTTATACATTTTATTACATATAGCCCCACTAAAAGTATTTATTCTCCATACATATACTGAGAATGTATAACAACAACAACA
This sequence comes from Thermophis baileyi, assembly GCA_003457575.1. Taxonomy (NCBI): domain Eukaryota; kingdom Metazoa; phylum Chordata; class Lepidosauria; order Squamata; family Dipsadidae; genus Thermophis; species Thermophis baileyi. The sequence goes on from QLTV01003481.1 coordinate 1,519,909, forward strand.
ACAACAATAATAATAGATGCAACTTTCATCTGTTCTTCCATTCCCTCCCGCTGCCTCTCAGCTGGCTGCTTGTCTACCTTCATTTTCCATCTTATAAAACAACAGTTAAGTGTGCCTTACCTTTTCCATGAATTTGCTGCTATTTATTTAATGACCCTGGAATTATCTGAAGTTTCCAATGAAGAAATACCATTTTTATGGGTTGAAGAAGCAGTGCTTTTAATCTTGGATTCTGACTGTTCTGTTCTGCTACGTGATGTTGAGACTCTCATTTTTTCATAACCCTACAACTATGATATTATCAGCATTAAATTGTTAACCTGAATTTGCTGTATTAGTGTGAATAATCTGGGCTGAATTTATAACATTTGATGAATTACAGGAAGTTACTGTCTGACTAACTTGAATCAAGGGGAGTAACAAGGACAACTTGAATTTATCACCTTTGGTGACATGGCTCAGTGGCTAATGTCTACAGTCACTGTTCGTCTTCTTTGTAATATGTATAAGGTATCACTGAATGTCCTTTATCAACAGCATGAGTAATGAGGTATTTTTATGACAGAAAAAAAAGTCAAGGGAAGGAATCATAGCTAGTGACTTCTATGTATAACACAAAATTTGTTCCTTGCATTTCAGATCTTAAAATTGCAAACTGGTGAAAAGTAACTGCTTGGAATGGGCAGTTTGATTATATCTTAGCTCAGGAAAAATACCATGCCCTTCCTTCCTTCCTTCCTTCCTTCCTTCCTTCCTTCCTTCCTTCCTTCCTTCCTTCCTTCCTTCCCCCTCTTTAAAAAACGTTCTCTTCACACCCTTTTACTGTGATCGTTCCGCTGCTAGCACTTAGCTTCCATATTCTTCCCCCTCTTATTTCTTGGGGTTATTATTTATTTATTTTTAAAAAAGTTTGCCCAGATCAAAAGCCACTCACTTTTCCTTTTCCCCCCCTGCTCCATCTTATGTTTTCTGGTTTTCTTTCGGCTTCAAGGCAGCCATGTTTGCTGCCGCTGCTCCACGCCATCGGCTGAGGGGGCTTTCCAGCTCAGGGAGGGGGGATGCGGGCCCCCTCTACCTTCCTGGCGGTCCCCATTTGCTTCACCCCCTCTTCGGGGGGTTATGGTCCCAATCCGGACCCTCGGGCGTGGAGAGTTCGAAGCTGGCCGCAGAGCTTGCGGTCCCAGCTCCGATCTCACCAAAAGCAAAACCCCTTCCTTCCTTCCTTCTGATGAAACTTTTTTGGGGAAGAGTAGAGTTATTATTCCCTGTTTCCCCCAAAATAAGACATCCCCTAATAATAAGCCCAATCGGGCTTTTGAGCGCATGGCAATAAGGCCGAGCGCTTATTTCAGGGTTCAAAAAAAATATAAGATAGGGTCTTATTTTCGGGGAAACAGGGTATTAATTTTTTAACCAAATGAAATTGATAAGATTTTCACTACTTTTCCCTCTACTCCAAGTGACAAGAAGAATGGTAACACCCCCATGGTGGTGTTTTCTTTTTTTAGTCGGGGATGTACCAGATAGGAAGGTGTCAAGTACAAGGATGAGTCAATGGAGGGGAGTTCATGCGAAAAAAATCTTATCAATACAAATCACAAGCCCTCAAAGATGGACCCAAGGGAAAAGAAAGAAAGAAATGGATGTTTTCTTTCGCTCAGCAGAGGGAATGTGTAAGAAGCAGGGTAGCTATCAACGGAAGCCACAGTAAGGGCAGAAAAGCAGGCCATCCCCAATCCCAGTGTGGAGAAAAAGAATGAATTCCAGAAAGGGGTTTCCTGAGTGACTTCATTTAAATCAAGCAGCTTAAGACTGCTTGAAGAAAAGCCTGGGTTATTAAGTGTGTGTGTGTGTGTGTGTGTGTGTGTGTGTGTGTGTGTGTGTGTGTGTGTGTGTGAGCAAGTCCTCCAAACTGGTAGGGCAGCTAGAGGTAAGTATGAATTTAGATTGGTCAAAGGGCCCACTACATTCTTTGTCACCAGTGTTCAGTAACTGTTCCAGCAGGTTGGATCTCTTTCCATATACAGTACATCTTTCTCTTCCCAACATCTATCCTCTTTCCTAGAAAATAAGGTCAACCAGGTACGTGTATGAAAAAGGCAGATTCAGTCAGAATGGAGATTTTTGGAGCTCTGAAAAATGTTGTTAGGGAACAGTGACTCTGAGTTGTTTGTTGCAGAGTTAGCTTCAGTTGTTTCTTTTCATTTTTAAAAAAATTAACTTTCATTATAAAATAAAATACCAGAAAAAACAAAAATTAGAAAACTAAGAGAAAGGAAGGGAAAACGCAAAGAAAGAAGAAAAAAAAGTGGTGACTTTTGATTTTTTTTCAGTGTGGTAAACTACAAAAAGAGAGGTGGTTTAAGTTGTCTGATCAACCTGCCCAGGGGTGAAATTCAAAAATTTTCCCTACCGGTTCTGTGGGCGTGGCTTGGTGGGCGTGGCAGGGGAAGGATACTGCAAAATCTCCATTCCCACCCCACTCCTGGGGGAAGGATATTGCAAAATCTCCATTCCCACCCCACTCTGGGGCCAGCCAGAGGTGGTATTTGCCGGTTCTCCAAACTACTCAAAATTTCCGCTACCGGTTCTCCGAACTACTCAAAATTTCCGCTACCGGTTCTCCGAACTACTCAAAATTTCCGCTACCGGTTCTCCAGAACCTGTCAGAACCTGCTGAATTTCACCCCTGAACCTGCCCCTTTGAAATGGTGCAAAATGACAAGTAGTTTCCAAAGGAAATCATCCTAGAGAACAGGGATGCCTGTATAAATATTGAAAAATATGAGCTATTCTGCCGTTAATGTATTCTTCAGTATGGGAGTTATTTGAGCTCTGGCTGTGATTACTGCATCTTGGATACTTTGATATACCGGTAATCCTCCAATTCAAACTGGATTCACCAGTATACTTAATAGAACTGCTTCTGTTCTATGGTTCAACTTTTATCTCTTATCCCAGATTTGTAAAAATGTTCCATGTATTCCTCTTTTCTGCTCCCTAATTTTTAGCTATAAAAATATTTTCCTAGTTTGTTTTACTCTTATTTTATACAAATGCGCTGCAAGATACTGAATTGCAAGTATTTATATTCATTCAGCTTATATATCTTCAGCAACATATTCCAAATGCTTTATTTGCTTGCTCTTATATCTACAGGATATAAGACTGGCTGGAGTTTCTACCCTTTCCTTCTCCATTGGCAAGCTTTCTGCTTTTTCAAGAGAGCCAATTTTTAGCATGTTATTTTTAACTGTTCTAAGGCAAGTTCCTGCCTTTTCTAGCTGGAGTCTGTTACATTGTTCTCTTTTGAAACAACTACAGTATAGTACACGTGAAGGAACTTAGCCCATAAAATAGTATCTCAGCTTTCTTTCAATTCATCCTCTCTTCTGGAAGCAGCAAGGAAATTAAAATAATTTTAAAACAACATTTTCCTATTTTAGATGTCTGTGTATTGGAAAGAATTATGTTCACTGTCTCCAAGCGCCTAACTAAAATTGTGACTTGCATCAGCTCGAGTGCCTGCTTAGCATTAGCTGAAATTTCCAGAAGAAAAGTTTGATACGTACATGGTTTCTTTGGACCCTGGGAAGCTTTCCACACACCACCGCGTATCCATGATCAGCAAGCTCAGTTAAAGTCATCCTGGAGTAATGCTTACATTCAAAACATACACTAGGCTTGCTTCTACATTTAAATATTTAAGTGAATCATCTGTGATGTAAATGATTAAAATATGTAAATATGCATATTACAGACACTTCAAAGCGCACTCTTGCCAAACAGAAGTAACAAATAATATATAAGTTGTGAACCAAAGATAAAACAAGAAAATTTAAGTTTATTACCTATCTACAGAAGTAAAAACTCTTGCTGTTTTATTTTCATTACAAATATAATGGAACAGAATCAAACTAGCCTCAAAATAAATTTTTGATCTATCAGGTGTGAACATTGGCAGGATTAAGCTAGGACAGATGCTTTAGTATGAATGAAAAGGATATGTATACTGTATTGAGGCATGGTGAAGCAATATAGAAGCTTCCATTAGCAAAGAATTATCTGCTTTAGCTATGCAACTTATGGTGATAAAGGGTTTGTTTTCCCAACTCATCCTATTATTAGCACCTGGAGCATCTTTTCCACATGCATTAAGACTCCAATGTGTTAACCCTGCAAGAGTACATGCTGACTAGGAATTCTGGAGATTGAAGTCCTCATAATATTGCTCCATTGAATGTGTTATCCTTGGTTGAAATTGTTCTCCTACTGGTGTTAGCTAGATAACATCTTCATTTATTATCTAACCATTAAGGGCTGTAATCTATTTACTTGTTTAGGTACCTGCAATCTTGTACTTGAAATTCAGTGTACACAATCATAATAATTTATATAGACAAACTCCTTTCTACAAATTAATATATATGCCTGAGTCACGTTCTCTTGAGGCTCAAGGGCTGAACCCAGATCAGTTCTCTTTTATGCAATACTTTCAACTTTTGTTGCCCTAAATCTCCAATAAATGTGGAGGCTGTAGGTTGGGGGAGTGAAAAGAGTAGATCCATTGTCTGTATCTCTACCCACATCCACATTTGTTTCTTGTTCATTGTAGTGGAATCACTACAATAATTAGTAACGTCATTTAGGAGACAAATGCCAAGAAAAGCACATGCCAGGCGTCTCACATGTCATCCTAGTGCAATAGAGCCCCACCCTTAGACTAATGCCTAAAAGTTAGAAACTAGCTAAAATTAAAACCAAAACCAAACAAAAATCCTACCCTGTCCATGATTCTAATTTGCAGATTTGAAAATATTTCATTTTCAAATCTGTTGATGTTGTTAAAGCTGAACATCAACACTGTAATATGCTAAGTAAATGGACTTAACACTTTATTACTGCTAAAAAAAAGCTTTAGTAACTCTTGGTTTGGAAAAAAAAAGAATCTGATCTATTTCTGGCATCTGATAGCTTCTCAAACTAATTTCTGCCTAAAAATAAAGCTAACACCGTATTAGGGTGCAATACTTTCTCTTCAGTAGATAGAAATGGTATGTATTTTAAACTGGTACACTTATTTCTCTGTTGCTCCTTATGTTTTTACTGTTATTGTAAAAAGTCTTGTTTTTTCTAAAACTGAAATGAAACATGATGAAAAATAATCTTTTATCACTTACTTCAGGGGGTGGCTAAAGCAATGTCCGGGGCTTCTCTAGTGACCATGTGGATTCTGAATTTATTCCAGGCTTATCTGAATATCCGGCACTTGAGCTGGGCATTGGGATCAGAGGCAAAAATTTCTGCTGTCAGAAGACGGGTTAAAAAGAGCGGGTGTGTTGATTTCTAGCAGTTTCCTTTTGCTCGGAAAAGGCCTTTTTTCATTGGAGAAGGGAGGAGAAAGATTTCAGTCAGGGTGGAGATTATGCACGCAGAGAAGGAGAAGAAAAAAAGAGGCTTGCTTCGTTCTGTTGCTTTTTGAGGAGAAAAGTAGGAAAATTATTGGAAAAAATGAAACACTCCACCACTAAACTAGGATGACTCATAAGCAGAAGGAAGGAATTCCGTCCTTCAGCTGCCTCAGGCTACTCAGTTAAGAAATTGAATATCCTCTGGTTTTCTAAATAATGTTTGATCAAGAATGTATTTTGAAGTCTGTCTGTCTGTCTGTCTGTCTGTCTGTCTGTCTGTCTGTCTGTCTGTCTGTCTGTCTGTCTCTCCCTCCCTTCCTCCCTCCCTCCCTCCCTCCCTCTCTCCACAACATTGTTTTGCTACTCCCATATGAACCAATTATGTTCTCAATCAGTTTGTTGTGACATTTGGTCACTCGGAATCTACTACATCATGCCACTTTTTGAGGTAAAACTCCTCTCTCTCTGGCAAGCTAATTAAAAACAAAATGCTGCCTTCAGACTGAAGAAGTTGTGAACATTTGTTCTACAGAACCTATAGCAGATTGTTATAGGAGAAACTGCATACAAATAGATTGTTAGACTCTGTCCCTGCTTATAGTTGACTGCATTAGACTCACCTCTGACAATGCAAATTCCCCTCGTCTTCACATTTTTGTCTTTATTTCATCCCTACTCAATAAGTGAGATAGTCATAGATCATCATTACATTACAGTACAGTACAGAATATTTTCCCCTGAAGCCAATATTATTAAGATGTGCAAAATCTGTAAAGCTTTATTTTGCAGGTGAGGTTGAGGGTGATCTGCCCTGGGTGTGACCAGAGATATGTTTTGAGAGTCTCTTGGAAGACACCATCTCCTCTCTGGTCACTAACCATTGTCCATCACAGCAATTGCTTTCCATTTGTTTGCCCTCCTGACTTTTTTTTTTTTTTTCTTTTTCCTCCTTCCCTTCTCCAATCTATTTTTTTTTACAAAAATGCTATTTAACTCAAAGGGATTTTTTTTTTTTTGGTATGGACAATTTTCTTCCAACCAGTTGAAGTGCTAACATGATGTCAGAACTTCTTTTGGCTAATTTAGATAACAACCTTGCCTAAAAGGTTAGCAGATTGTTAAGTACTTCATTTATCAATATTGTTATGGTCAAGGAAAGAAAGAGGCACTTCTAGAGTTGTCTGCTTTAGTGCAGACCATCTTGGGTACAATGCAGTTAAATGTCAGATGGTTGTATGCAAGAATCTGTAGATGCTATTTGCTACTTTAACTCAGGCAGAAAAATGTTCTGAACTGACTCTGTTTTGACCATTTCCCCATATGTAATCATAAATATCAATTTTCCATTTATAATCATAAAAGCAGATGAGAGACTGATACAATATATCTTGTCCAATAATTGCATTTAACTTCTATTTATCATCATCACAGCTTTGCCATTACAGGGCTTTTTATTTATACAGGAAGAGATTCAGTATGATTGCAGACAGCTGGAGTAACAGATAACAACTTAAAAATAAAGTCCCAGAGGTTTGTATTACATTAACCGTCACCACAAAAAGAAAAAGAGAGAGAGCAAAAGATAACAGCCCTTAGACAGTGGCTGCCATGTTTATGTGGCTATAACATTGCAGATAGCTAACATCTGCTATGATATTTGTGTCAGCAATTAATTAAAGAGTCAGGAGTATGTTTAATATCAAGATTAGTCTTGCTATTAGAAAGTTGCTAGAGAGAGTGAGAAGAAATTGCGGTAGTATACACCGGAAACAGAATACAGAGAGAAAAAGAAGGAAAGAAAAGAGATGAATAACAGAGTTTTTTTGTATTTGAGCTAATTTTGCAGCCCATACATGATATCCCTAATATATGGTTGATAGATGTTTTTGGAAGTATAAGTTAGGCTTGTGATTAATTCTTTACTTATCTTATCTTATTTACTGTTCTTATTATATTTATTTTGTTGAAATAAAATAATTTTAAAATGCATTTGTATGATGAAGATATAGCTTCCCATTTCCTTTTATAGAATTTAAAACTATTTTAGAAAGCGAGGCAGGAAGCTTTGAATAGAATAGAATAGAATAGAATAGAATAGAATAGAATAGAATAG
>QLTV01003481.1:1534319-1575555 GCA_003457575.1 Thermophis baileyi
ACATATACATATACATATACATATACATATACATATACATATACATATACATATACATATACATATACATATACATATACATATACATATACATACGTACACACACACACACACACACACACACACACTGTGTTGCCCTTTTCAGGTAAAATGTAAAAATATATCAGTTATATGACTTTTTGGTGCTCACTGGAAATTCAATATACAGCCTTTCGGTAAATAAATAAATAAGAATTTTTGGGACCATATGTAATAAGACCTGCTGCTGCTATAAATGTCAGAAAATAGTCTACAGCTTGTTTATTAATGTAAAAACATTTCCAATAAAATAAACTATAAACTCTTGAGTGGTGGGAGGATGTGACTCCTAGCTACAGTATACATCTGGAAAAATGGCAAAATCTAGTCTACAAGAGGATGCATCCAGAAACTGTTCCCTGTAATGATTTTGTGTTCTTTGTTCTCAGCCTGTCTGTCCTCAAACTTTGCTGTAATAGGCTGCATACTCTTTCCTTGATGGACAAGGCTGTGCAATTTCTCTTGTCCAACTGGTTCCATTTTGCATCAGCTCTTGATTGAGACACAAAGGGGGCTTACAGCTGTGCCAGTTCTTCAGGAGCTTGTTCATGGTTCCTTGATCTACGACGCCCAGCAGTTGTTCCTTTTCTTCCTCTGAGTCTGATGGTGCCTTCTCAGGAGTGTGCATATGTGTGTGGCCCATGAAGTGGTCTTTGTTCATGTTCTCAAAGAATTGCTGGACGCAAACCTTGGCAAAACTCTTAGCATGTTTTGTACATGTCTCTTCAAAGAGTTTCCGCTCAATGTCAATGTAGTGGGACCAATATTTGCTCTTCAAAAAGGCAGATTGGGTAAAGCAGGGACGTATGGCTCGGGCAAAGAAAGCCAGCAGAGTTACTAGCAGCACAAAGACCCAGCCTGTTGCCTGCAAAGGGAAAGAAGAGTCATAATAATATACTAAGCTATTAAGTAAGCTAGGGGTATTTGCTGATTTTACCCATAATTCTAAAGCTATGTATTTTGTTTAGTTTCTATTTAGGGTATTTCCTGTTTTACACCTAACTACTTCACGAAAATGTCCTGGCAACATCATTTTTCTTCTGAGTCTCTATGACATTGTCTTCATCTTATCATCAGCCTATGAGTGAGGTAGTCTGAAGTCCCATTAAGTTGGAGGTAAATAGCAATAGCAATAGCACTTAGACTTATATACCGCTTCATAGTGCTTTACAGCCCTCTCTAAGTGGTTTACAGAGTTAGCATATTGCCCCCAACAATCTGGGTCCTCATTTTACCCACCTCGGAAGGATGGAAGGCTGAGTCAACCTTGAGCCGGTGAGATTTGAACCGCCGAACTGCAGCTAGCAGTCAGCTGAAGTAGCCTGCACAATGCTAATTAGCTATTTTAGGCTGATGCAAGAACACACCCTCCTTCTAGTCCAAGCTCAGCCTATCTGCCCCTATTCTCATGTCATCTCTCAAAGAACTTGATATGACAGTGCTATATATTAGTGGTTTATTAGAATTGCACAATAGAGGTTCAACAGTCAGTATTGTCAGTACTTAAATAAAAGCATTTACCAGTTTAGTGCAAAGTGAAATAGTGATACAGTGGAATGTTGAGACCACAAACCTAATTGCCCAGAAAAAACTGAAATTTAGCCTAAAGGAAAACAAAGGAAGGGGAGACAAATCCTAAGTGCTACTTGTGACTTGATTCCCTTTGTGACACTGATCTGATTCTTTTTCCAATTTATTCATCTTCGGTTAAAACAGACTATAGGAGGAGGAGGAGCATAGGAGAGGTGATAGGCAGAATTGTATAGCCAGAACTACCCCAATCCTGTGGCAGGTGGAATAATGTGCAAGCCAAACCAATATGTGGCTTTGTAGTGACAAACTTGATTGCTTTGAATTCTAGATATCTTAGGTTAGGGTTACACTAGAAGCCAGGTTCGTATTTCATGGTGATTTCATGTACAAAACAGCATCTCCATATAGTTGACTGTACAATTGCAGATATTCCTATTAAGACAAGACTTTCTTTAGGGTAGGGTGAAGTGGAATGCGTGTAGGGTGAAATGGGTTGGGATGAAGGAAGAGGAGGGCAGCAAATGTTCTGTGTGTCCCCTTGGTGATAACAGAATGGAGTATTTCCTTTCTAATTCTATAAAGATCTGCTGCAAAATATATTCAAGTCACATGAGCAGGCAGTATTCATTGTTTGGGAAAAGCAATAATTGATTTGATTAGTATGCAACATAAGAAGGATTAAGGCCTTTATTGCCAGATTTTAAAAGTCGATAATGTCCTTATGGGTTGACTACCTGGAAGGAATTTGCATCTCATAAAAGGTGCAGGAAATGAGTGTTGACAACAAACAACAGATTTGCTTGCTCTGGCTATAAGTTGGAATCATGGATTATGTTAAACTTCTTTTGCATGGCAAATGAAATATGGAACGGGGAAGGGTAAAGTAGGAGGCAACATCCATTCCTTTATTTGCTTTGAAACATACATAAAATCATTAAATTGGGAATTAGCTTGTGCTTTGTTGCATATACACATAGTTGAACACACAATCCATGTGTCAGGCCTGGAAACCATCTTGGGCATTGGAACTTCAGGCCTGCCACATTTAGTACTGTGGGAAACTGGGAGGGGGGATTGTATGGAGCTGGGGAGATACGTAGTCAAAATAACATTCCTTTCTCCGAGAGTCAAGGCCACTCTGCCCTGCACCTGGAGGGGTGTGACTGGGAGGCATCTCCAGTTGGGACGGTGCATTGATTGGACCATGTGATGGACATGTGGGTGCTGGGGCAGGAACTTGGACTTTCTTTTGGGTCGGCAAAACCCGGAAGCTTTCAGATTCGGGTTTTCCCAGATGTGCCAATATGACATCTCTAATAAAATGGAACTTTGAGGAAATTCAAGCCTCGGAGTTTTCTTTCATTGGGGGTGTTACTTGGAACCCTGACATTATGTCTTCTAATCCTCACTTGGTGCAAATATATCTTCATTTTATTTTCACAAATATAAGTAGGTCACTATGGAGAAAATATGCACTAGAATAAGAGTAATTGGGAACAATATCATGAGAAAAGAATCATGAAATATGATTGCTATAAAGCTAGATCTCAGAAAAGGTGAAGGCAGGGCATTCCACTTATCTCACTCAAGGCTTAAGTGTGGCTTGCCAGTTGATCCTTGGCTGTATATAACCTGGGAAAATGCTGAAATAATTAAAAATCTGTAATTTAGATCTTGCCAAATGGCTTCCTCCACAACCATAAACAATGTTTTTACCCTGCTATGCAGGGCTTATCTACACTCCTCATCTTCTGTTGCTTAAGCTGGCCAAGGCGCTGTCTATAGTTGGTCAATAGAGGAGTGCTAAAAAGGGCAGCCAGCCAATGCCTCAACTCCTCCTCATTCATCTTTCAGCACAATTTCTTATCCCAGGTTGAGAGGAAAAAAATTGCAATGATCACAGAGTGAGGAACCAGTAGTTACTTTTTATTGTACAAATGGGATGACTATAAGTTTAATGGTGCCTTGCCCTCTGATGTGGGAGGACAACCCCAAGAGTTTCTACCTATGGAAAAATCCTTCCTCTGCAGCTCCAGAAGAGTAAGTTGATATTGATCATCTCAGTTTCCAACCCTTTGATTCCTCATCATGGCGATGGGAGATATGTCAATTTAAAGTCAGTGCTGCTGCCTCCTTATGTAGAAGCATGCCTTAGAAGTGATTTCAGAGGCTGTAGATAGCTAAGTCCAACTTTCTTCTAAACCTTTGGAATCAAACACAACAAAATTTTCTATAGCACCCTTCTCTAAACTTATTCCTCTAGCATTTCAACCCTCATAATATGGCTGGGGCTTATAGAAATTGAAGGCCAACACAGTATGAAGGCACAGATATTGGGAAAAGCTAGTCTACATGGGCTAACTTGAATCAGTTTCCTATATTCATTATTGTTTGCTTACCTGTGAAATGCAGCGTAGATACCTGGTTGCCACCTCTCTGGCAATCAGTTCTTGGCCACTGTAAATATCATCGCAGGGAATCTGGGCTAAAATCTTCCTGATCTCCTTCTCAGTAAGATGTCTATAACTGCTGTTTCCAAGTTTGTGCATGGGAACGGAGGTACTGAATGCACAGATAAAACATTCCCCATGCAACAGTGTGACTGAGACCCAAATTACAGGAGCAATTATAGCCCGCTGAGCCATGGAGCAGAACATGTAACGCAAGACAGCTGGGTCTTTCTGTCGTTTCCCTACGGGCCTTTTCCATTCTTCAGCCAACATGGAAACATTGTTATTCATCACAAAACCAAACAGGAACAAGACTAAGGGAGGCATAAACAGGATACCCATCCCATAAGCCAGATTGTAACCAGGTAGACATGGGCACTTGAAATCAAAAGCCACATAGATCTGTGCACTCAGGAGAGCCATAATGCCACATATGCCATTCATAAATGATTCCTGGTTGGACTGGAGGAACTGGAATATCATTCGGAATTTATCCATCTTCTTTGTTACTTTATGAGCACTCTTCTTGTAGAAATATCAAAGGGGTCGCTCAATTTTCCAGAAGTTACAAAGAAAATGACAATAATCAGTGTAACATCCAACTTTTTGCTTCTCCAGCAATTTTTTCATTATTCAGATAACATGCCTCTCCAGTTCTCTATTGCAGTCTACAAAAAGTTACTTTACCTTTCACCTCTGCTCTTCCCAGGACTTGGACTGTAATGTATTACCAGCTCTGAACCATCAGTTCTGGACCATTTTAGATAAGTCTTGGCTTAATACAAGGAAGGTTTCTTCTATGTCTCTCTCCCTCCCTGTCTTTTTAGCAGTCTGGATCCCTGATGGTGCTTCTTTCTGGAGAAAGCAGATGTTTTGATTCTGTTTCAAACACTTTTTATTTGTAACAGGAAAGGCATCTCTCTGATTTTGGTGAAGATGTTTGCAAGATGAGCTCCTCCCACAGCCCCTAAAAAAACAGGATGCTCCACCTGCAGAAAGAAAGAAGAGAGCCTATGCAAAATGATGGGTGGGATGGGATCCGTTCTGCATAAACTGATTCCTAGGCAACAGAAATATTATTCAGTGGCTTTCTCTCTTCTTTTGGTATTGTTTTGAAATTGAGAAATCAACCTCTGCTTGGTAGCTGAACAGGGTGGGCTGGTATTTATGGTTCATGAAAAAAGGAGAAAACGTACATCTTTATTTTTTTCTAAAAATAGCTGTCAATAAATCAATTTCAGTACTTACTCACTGAGTGGAGGCCAAAACAACAACAACAACAAAAACCCCAGCTACCTCAAACAAAGCCAAACAACATGCATGTAGCTCTGATGTGCCTGGCACCGCTCTACTGCCTTAAAAGAACTCCCCAGGGCCAGCATTACCCTTAGGCAGAACTAGGGTTTGTATTGGGCTTGGGGAATCACAGAGCTATGTGCCATTCAGCCTTCCCTATGGCCACTGGGATAATTTGCTGGTTTCTCTTTGGGCCTTTCTCCACTGCTGAAGTGAAGCATAATATGCCAGTCCTTGAGCTGGTAGAAAACTGTATTAGCATAATGTTGGGTACTTCTGCTTCCTCTATAACCGTGATGGCAAACCTATGGCACGCGTGCTGGAAGTGGCACGCAGAGCCATATCTCCGGGCACGCGAGCCATCGCCCGTTGCTCTTCCGGGTTCCGGCGTGCCACCCAGCTGGTCTTCATGCGCGCAGGAGTGCCGGAAACCGGAAGAGCAGCCACCCGGTGTGCATGCATGCGCCGGGCAGCTGCTCTTCTGGTTTCCGGCACGTGCATGCATGCCGGCCACCTGGTCTTCCGGTTTCTGGTGTGCATATGCACCACAGACCAGCTGGCCGGGGCACATGCGCGTGCTGGAAACCAGAAGAGCAGCTACCTGGTGCACGCATGCGCACTGGGTGGCTGCTCTTCTGGTTTCCGGCATGCGTATGCGCCCCAGCCAGCTGGTCTTCATGTGTGCCAGAAACCGGAAGACCAGGTGGCCAGTGCGCATGCGCATGCTGGAAACCGGAAGATCATTTTCCTGGCGCACACATGCGCACCGGGTGGCTGCTCTTCCGGTTTCCGGCACACGCATGCAAACCTTCCAGCTCCTGTTTGTTTGCCCAGGGTTCAGGTTTCCTAGTATCTGGTCTCAGTTTAGAGTGAAAGATTGAGTTAGATTTCCACATTTCAGCCTCTTGGAATGCTACTACTGAAGCATTAATAATACATTCAGAGGAATAATGGTTTATTAAGTCTAACAATAACAGTGTCACTATCAGAAACCAGTCTCAGTATATTTCCATTTTTAAAAAAAATTATTCTGCAATGTCTGTAAGAATGTAAAAATACCCTTTCAGGGAAATCAGTATGCAAATACAATTGATCTCCATAGGGCTTGTTCATCATGACTAGGTGGCTCAGTGGCTAAGACACTGAGCTTGTCAATCAGAAAGGTCGGCAGTTCGGCAGTTCGAATCCCTAGTATAGGTCTCCTGCGTGAGCAGGGGGTAGGACTAGATGACCTCCAAGGTCCCTTCCAACTCTGTTACTGTTAAAAAAAATCCTCAGCTTACTTTAGGAAATAGCCAATTTGATTAAAGCTCTTAGTAAATATGGAAGTTCAGGTTCATAATTTTTGTATTCACTATGTGAATGTAATTAAATTAGAACAATCCCAAGATGTACAGTAAGCTATTGAGCTGAATAGATTGGGATAGCTGTAGTTAAAAATGCTTTCATTCATTGCTGACCTACTAAGAAGATACGATGAACCTGGTCCCGAGAGAAAGTGTATGTTTGATTCAGGCCCTTTAAAGCAAGTTTTAAAAATATTTATAACTTGTTTAACTTCTTTTAATTCTGAATATTTGTGTACTAAATGATGGGAGAATATGTACCCTAGTTGGCAACAAGATGAATAATGCAAAATCTGTTCTGACAATAGTCAAAAAATAAATACAGGCATCCCTATTTTAGCTAAATTTGCACATTATGCAAAGCTGTTATTGGTTTAATTGTGGTTTATTGACTAAAGTTAAACGTCATACGGTAGTAAACCATAACCTGGAGAGTTGCCAAAAGCTAATGGATGTAGAAGTTTTTATCCTCTGCCATTGCTAATTAATGTCAAGAATAATAGAGCTACATATCTAGATTCCAAAAATCCTGATGACTAGTAGATGGCTGTAAAATTATATGGAAAACCTTCACCTGCAAGTGACAATTATTCAAAGTGCAATGCATCAACCTGTGAATGAATGAGAATCATCTTTCATCTCCATTTCAAGGGCCATTAAGCCAGTGCTGTCTAAAGACATTTCCAAGGTCATGTGGCCAATTACTTTCCTAGTGAAATGGTACCGTGTTTCCCCGAAAATAAGACCCTGTCTTATATTTTTTTTGAACCCTGAAATAAGCGCTTGGCCTTATTGCCATGCACTCAAAAGCCTGATTGGGCTTATTATCAGGGGATGTCTATTTTGGGGGAAACAGGGTACTTATTTATCTACTTGCATTTGCATGCTTTAGAACTGCTAGGTTGGCAGGAGCTAGTGCAAGGACAAGAGGTGACCTTGTCGCAGGACGTTTGGGTCACGAACCTGAGCTGTTGGTTTTCAGCCGACAAGCCCAGTGTCTTAACTGCTCAGCCATTATTCTACCCTTCACAATCATGGTGGAGACTTTTAAAGAATACTAACTTTGCAAATCATTTTGGGAAAACTGCTCATTAACTATTTCTAAGCTATTAGAGCCCTCCAGAATTAAAATTTTGAATGGGCTGATTGAGTTTACCTAATCCTGAATGAAAGAAAATTTTAATCATAAATTTAAGAATGTAAAGAATCTGAAATAAACAGTAAAAAGCTAAATAAGGCTTGGATCCTAGAAAGTTATAAACAGACTAAGGATACAGATAAAATTGGAAGATTTGAAACTTTTACAATAATATTTTGGAATTAATTATAACAGTTATTGATAAATAAATATAAAATATGTTGTTACTTTTGACTAGCCTTTATGGATTTTCTGCTGACACCAGGCCTGAGAAAGTGATGTTTTATGGATTTGTTTATAGATAAGATATGGGATATAGAATGAAGGGATAAATGTTTGTACCTTTAGAGATAGTGAAGAGTTACTAAATTTGTTATACTTGTAATGAACATTGGAACTCTCTTCGTTATATATATATATTTCTTTCTATTAATTATTAATTTTCTTTCTTTTTCCTTGTACTTTTTTACTTTTTTACTCTTTTTCTCTATTTTGTTGTTTTATGTTTGGTTTGTATTGAATCTCATTATTATTATTATAAATATTCTTAATAAAAACAAACTTGGGGATGTTGAGAATAAGAATCTTTTTGACTTTTGATCATGTGCAATGAGACAATTGTTTATACCATTATCAGAGTTGCCATGCACACAATTACACAAAAATACACAAGGAGAAGGTTTATCTCTTTGCAGACGTGCATTCTCTCCCTGTAACCTTTTCTCTGTAATTTCTGATATCAGTGCCTCACCTATCTTATGACTTACTGATATTAGGAATCTAAATCCAGCATGTCTTTTCTGTTCCAGTGAATGTTAGTGGGATGCATAAATAAAAAAGGTCAATTTGTAAACTGTACAGTGATACCTTGGTACGCATCGTTAATTGGTTCCGGGCAGTGGTGGGTTGCTGCCGGTTCGGACTGGTTCTCCAGTACCGGTGGTGGAAATTTTCACCTGCTTGCCAAACCGGCAGCGATGGCTGGCTGTCCACACCCCAAACCGGTTTTCTGGTCGCCGCGGCCCTGCAAAGAACGCTCTGCGCATGTGCAGAGGGTCATTTCCGTGAAGTGATGTAGGCAAAACATGCACTTCCGTCGCGATGAGAACCGGTAGGGAAGGTAAGTGGAATCCACCCCTGGTTCCGGGAGGCGCAATGAGTACCAAACAAAATTTTCCCATAAGGAATAATGTAGTGAGTCATAAGGCAGCCAACAGTGACAAGTTCTAGCTTGTGGGTTGAGTACCAAACAAACAATGAGTACTGGGACAAAATTTTTGTGTAAAAATGCGTTGAGTAACAAATTCAATGAGTTTCAAAGCAGTTGAAGAGTACCAAGGTATCACTATATTTGGTTCAGACCTTAAAAATGTAAAGCAATAGAAGCTCTTTTTCAAACAGTACCCTTTAGTAAAGCAGAATAGCTGAGGACAGAGTTGAGTAACACAATATGCAGTCTTTACAACAGAAAATGCTAGATGTATATTTATTTATTTGGTGCCAAGCAACATGGAAATAGGCTGGCAATTAGACCTATACCCTCATAATTCCTGCATTGACATTGAATTAATTACGGACATAATCATTTCAAGCCAGACTGATCTGTCTTCCCTGGGAGAAGAAATATTGCATCCCATTTCTTTTCCTTTCTGTTCCAAAGTTGGGGGGGGGAGTCTTTATTTTTAAGAGCATTAGTTAAACAGCACCATGTAAATAAATGGCACTTTGCTACTATGAGCAGCCTGCTAGGCAAAATGGCTTATTAACTAAAACAGACTCAGAAAAACAATGATGCATAGATAAACAGAGGAAGTAGCTACACAGATTAGTTCAGCAAAAATACAGCACTTTAATAATAATCAAATAACAAAAAATACAAGTTAAAGATAACTAAAAAATAAGCATGTTATTACAAAACAATTTTCTATTAACAGCATAAAGCAACCTTACAATTTAGCAGCCTCTCTCTATCAATTATTGTAAGGTCCCAGGTTGCCCACTTCAGGTAAAGATATGCATGGTTCTCTTACCTTTCACTCTAGTTTAAATGAGAAATGATTCTTTAAAGTAAAAGATAAACAAAATTAATATATAGACAGTCCTATATAGCAATAGCACTTAGACTTATTTACCGCTTCACAGTGCTTTACAGCCCTCTCTATAGTCAGCATATTGCCCCCAACAATCTGGCTCCTCATTTTACCAACCTCAGAAGGATGGAAGGCTGAATCAACCTTGAGCCTGGTGAGCATCGAACCCCGACAGTCAGCAGAATTAGCCTGCAATACTGCATTCTAATCACTGCACCACCACAGCTTATCTCAAAAGATTTGTTTCTTTTTTTATTGCATGCTTTCATTATTTACTAACAATTACAATTGTTTTTCTAATAACAAAATTTGCTTGCTGTATTTGTCTCTCTTTTGGATAAGACTATCAATTGAAACAAACAAACAAACAAATTCTGTCTTGTACCTTTACGAGCAATTCTATCACATCACTACAACTCTACCTTGCTTGCTTCAAGAGTCTTTTAATTCTGGTTGATGAACCAGATTATAATTCACCAAGGTTGGGTTTTTGCATTGCACTAAGCCGTTTGATTGTCCATTATTGGATTATTGCTTAGGATAGTGGATAAACCCAGATAGTTGGGACTGCAGTATACCATGATTTTAAAAATTCTGCCTCTGAGTTATGTGTAAGCCAGTCTTGTCTGAGAAACAATATACTCTGAACCATGTTGTGTTCTGTCTGATTATCTATGGACAATGTAGAAACAAAAGTGGTAAACTTGATAAAATACATTCAATTCTTTAAATAATTCCAGTTGCTGTTTGGAAAAGTTCAGCTGCTTAGTCTTGCAGATCAAGGCAGTAGACAGACCCCTGTTGCTGTGGGGAGCCATGTGACATGGGAATTTTCTAAGTGTGAGAAGCCCCTGTTTCAACTTTCTTTTAAACATCTGTTTGATTGGCTGGGGATGGCACCTGTTAATTGTGCTGCCTGTCCAATGCAAAGGTATCATCTCTTTGCCTGTAGGCTTGGCTCAAATCTAGTGGAGGTTTCCTATTGTACCAGGATAGAAGAAATTTGGTTATTTGCTCCTGGCTAGTGATGCCACTCAAATGAATATTTTCCTTTGCTTTTGCTCCCTTTTCTTCTGTGTAGGCATTAAACCGCCTGAGTTTGATTTCTGTCTGCATGCTCTCAAAGAAATGGAGGATACACTTGTGTGCAAAGTCCCGCGTTTGTTCGCAACAGGTCTCTTCAAATATTTTTTGTTCAAGGTCAATGTAATTGCTCCAGTAGCGGGTTTGCAAAAAGGTGGCATGATTGAAGCAGGGCTTGAGAGAACGAGCAAGGAAGGCCATCACGATGAGGATTAAAAGAAGACTCCAACCAAAAGCCTGGAAGAAAATGACAGACGGATCAAGAGCCTTTGGATTTACAACAAGAAGGTGAAACCCAACCCTAGGTTGGCTCTACATCCCTATGCAACTTCAAGTTTCACACCAGTTCCCAGGGTCAATGAATCCATACCATAATAATATAACTTTGTTTGTATCAATCTTGAGGAGAAATCACTTTTTTGTCAGGAAGAAATCCTGGCAAAAAAAGAAAAAAAGGAGGTGCAGAGTAGAAGTGAGGTGGTATAATATAAGTATAGAACATCCTTCTGAACCTGATGAATAGTTACAACTATTAGAATATCCAGGTTTCCAGTGGGAAATCTGGGAGTTGTAATTCCAGTATGCTTGGAAAATCTGGTGCAGTGAATAGAGACAATTGAGTTTGACTCTTTTGAAAACTTAATTTTAGATATAGTTTTTATTTATACACTGGAGTAAGTAACTTATTCCAAGGTATTTTATACAGGGTTTTTTAAAATCCCCATTTGACAGGAAGGCTAGGAATGACAGGATTTGTGGCCCAATGCATTTATTGGATGCTGGATTGGAAGAGTATTCCTCACAGGACCCAATGCCAATAGATGCCCATTACTTACTTGTGAACAGCATTTGAGATACCTGGACACTGCCTTGCGGGAAGTGTTATTCCTCATCAACTCATCATGTTTGCATGGGATTTTGGCAAGAAAGTGTTGTAAGGCATCATAGGTGGTGATGTTGGCAGCAAAATCTGGAAATTTCTCAGGATCAATGGAATTGCTGAAGGCACAGACAAAACATTTCCCATCAAGGAGGGTGACTAGGATCCAAACGATGGGTGCTATCATAGCCCGTTGCATAACAGAAGAACACATGTACCTGTGCGTTGGACAGACAGGAACAGATTTATCTGTTATACCATGAACTGAAGAGAACAAAGGGGCCTTTACAAGAAAAGTGATAGAATCATAGAGGGTTATCATCAAGAAAGGAATGTTATGCAAGTTAACATTGAATATGTTGATTATGCCATAAGTTTTGTCTGCATGAATCTACTTTGCTATGTATATTTCTGTACAATGCTTCTATAAAGACCAAATTATCTTTGTAGAAAGTGGAAACATGTAACAGAAATAAACAAGAAGGTATACAGAGACCAAACAGAAGAAAAAACAAATAGAAATGATAAGTTATAGAATATTCTATTAATTTGGCATAACATATTTTAGAGAAGAAAGAATTTCCAGAAGAATAATAAAATAATGGTTTACCCAAATATTATTTTACAGATTAGTATATAAATGTCTTGCTGTATAAACAAATGCCAAAGGAGGAGTTTAGCTATACAAAAAAACAAGGCAAAGTAAAATTCTTAAAACCCTCCTCTTTCAGCCCTGATCTAAAACATCCCTACCAAATATGTTTAATTTTAAAAACATATAAGGAATTTTATTTCCTGGAATATATAATATAATATTCCGGGAATTAAAGTGCCAGAAAAACAATGGCAGAGAAAGAAGACGATGCTGGAAATTGAATTATTTAAGTACTTTGCATTTTTAAAATAAACACATTTAAGTAATTGGATTCTTGCAATAAAAATCATTGGAATCTCCCACCTGATAATGGATGGATTCTTCCGTCTATCTCCAGTTGGTCTCCTCCACTCCTCAAGCATCATAACAAATTGCTTGTTGACAATGAGCCCACAGAGAAAAAGTGCTACTGGTGGGATAAACATTATTCCCAAGCCATATGCCATGTTGTATTTAACAAGGCAAGGGCAATTGAAATCAAAGATGGTGTAAATCTTCACACTTGCCAATGCTAATAGCCCACAGATCCCATTTGTCACTGATTCTGAATTAGACTGGAAGTACTGGAAGACCATCTGGAACCGATCCATGCTGTTCAAGGTATTTCCCTGAAGAAGGGCTGAAATAGTGTCAAAGGATTTCAGCACCGGCAAGTTCTGTTTTCCTGACAGTCCTTTTCAGCACTGGTTAGGAAAGCTCTACAAGCTCTTAAGTTAGTAGGACAATGGACAGGAAGAACACAGTACAGTAGTCAGATTTTCACAGATGACCTTTTTGGTTGTCCTGAAATCTCATTTTCATTAATATAACATTTTGTTGTGCCCTTCTTGCCGTTGTATTTAGAAGACTTCTTAATCAGTCCTCATTAGCAAAGTTGTTTATCTGTGTGTTGTTGGATCATTAAAAAAAGACTTCTCTCCACTATCTCCATTTAAAGAAAAGGGAGAAAATTACAGAATTCTTCTGTATACCAACAAGCTGCACCAGCAGTACAATGCAGGATTTCCTATCAGTTGCAGGATCTGTAGCTGGTGCACTGTAAAGAGTGTTTAAATGATCAGAGCTCTTCCTTATTTCCTTTTTCCCAATGGTCCACAATGTGCACAATGAGGAAGCAGGATAATCAAATGAGAGAGTTTGTTTACAAGTCTCCTCCCTGTTCTTCTCAGAGAAGAAGATGCTGGACGATTTCTGCAGCATTAACACTACGGCTGCATGCATCCCTGGCAAGAGCTCTCATCTCCACTTGCCTCCTGCTCTCACCATTTCACTTTTTAAAACTGAGTAGACAAATTTTCTTGTTTCATTGCAGAAACAAACCCATAAGGCAATGCCATGGATTGGGGCACATTGGACAGTGTAAGGAAGTGCTTTTCAACTGTATAAAACAGAATACAGGGAAAACTAAATACAAGATTAAATACAGAAATGGGAATTCTGTGCCCCTTCAATGTTGCTGGACTGCTTTTCCTAATATCTACCATAACCAGTCTATACTAGTTGAGAGTGAGGAGAATTACACATCCTAATATCCAGAGGATTATAGGATTCCTACTCCTGATGTAGCTCTAGAAAGAGTCTTATATTTCTGTTCCCTCCATTCTCTTTCCAAGACTTAAGAGCACTAGATGGAGCCCTGCAGATTTTACAAGCCTTGCCCAGTAAACTTCTGAAAAAGTTATTTTCAAAGTAACTTGAAAAGGTTGTTTTGTTTTGTTTTTTGCTTTTTTGCTGCCTTTTAATAGCTGCCTGGATTTTTGTTTTCTGGATTTTTTTCTTTTTTTTCTTTTTGTATTTTATATAATAAAATAAAAATGATGAATAGCTGTCTGGATTTTTGAAATGCAAATTTGAGCTAAAAACCTTTTCCAGAAGATTCTTCAGATCTGGGCTACAAAATATCTTCAGAAAATCAGCTGTTGCCTTTTCTTTGGGAACTATTGCATGATTATCTGCCTCTCCAATTTCAAACCTGCAATTATATATATATACAAACATATCTATAGAAAATGATTAATGAAGTATCTAACCTTCTGAGTTTCTCTTAAAGACTGGATATAAACAGAATTAAGATAAGTTAATATCTGTATTGCCAGCAGGAACTATTATTTATGTTTCTGCACTAATTCAGACCACAAGGAGGCAGTGTCCAACCTGTATTATTAGCCTTTTCAGCAAAGGATAATCATTTATTATTATTGTCCATGTATCTTTATTTAATGTGAATAATTCTGTTTTTTAATTTACTGGTTAATTTAGAATTGTTATAGTTGTCATTTCATGAGTTTTAACTTTTCACTTACACTTCTAAAAATTAAATTTCTGGTAGATTGAAATTATTGCTTTTTCCCCCTCTAATGCATATAGATGCAAATTTGTGTTTCTCAAAATGATGCCCCAAACCCTGGTCTTGTGCCTTTTAGATCTGTTTGATTTTTATGGATCAAGGGCTCAAGCAATGATCCTTGGTGGGAGATTGACTCTTTTTATTAGTATGTGTTAGTCTCCCCATTTTTATCTGAGAAATATTTTTGTTTTAAGTTCTCCTGATTTTAACCTAAGGCAGCTTCCTCAGTCTGTCCCTTTCCAGACTTCAACCTCCACCCAGTATTGGAGTTCTCTCTGACCCTGCACTGAGGCTCATAAATGCTCCTTTTCTTCCCAAATCACTGCAGGACAATTTAAAGGTAGTGATTGGTGGATTTCTTGAACTTCATTTCCCCTCCCAATGAGCATTACTTACTGGTGGGAGAAAACATTAGCAGTTGCTGTCCTTAGCGTGGGGTGTAATGGACTTGGACAAGGATGGGCTGATGCTAGAACAAAAGATTTAGCCACTTTTCAACTTGCCTGTGACACGCGTGAGATCATTAACCTGTCTATTGTGCTATTTTTGAACAGGGTTTCCTGATCAGAAAAATCAGTAAATACATGTTCAGAAATAGTCCAAGAGACAGGTCAGTGTGTTAGAAGTGGAGTCCATGGCAAAATGGGAGGAATGTCATATAACGCGTTGAAAGAACTTCATCTATCCTGTCCTATGTCATCCCGGACACATCCTTTAGCCCATTGACTGTCAATTCTGAGAAACAGTCTTATTGATTTTCCAAAAGACCAGTAGATCCTCTTCAGAAATATTTTAATGACATGTCAATGTGCACTGAGGAGACTGCGAGGAGGATCAAGAATGCTTCCTTCCGCCTCACAACCTACGCTTCAGCTATGCCTGTGATTTAACCACAGACTAAAAAGGGAAACTGATAGATTTCAAGGCAATTTGACCATAGAGTACAAATAATAGCATTGGTGTAGGCAAAACAGTGCCCTGAGAAGTAATAGAATTATGAAAATCCTGCCAGCAGAATCAACAGAAAATTTGTAATGGGCTCATTTAGAAGACAACTACACAATCGTGTCATTCTTTCTCAGATTATTTCTGCCTTGGTGTCTGAGTCTCTGTGTCTATGTACAGCTTCCTGGTATTCTTCAGTTTTTTAAAGTTTATTTTTATTGCTTTTTACTTAATAACAAAAAGTAGAAAAAAGCAAAACACAAAAGGTATTAGTGATGTGATACGTACGTTGTCAAAGAAAAGAAAAAAGAACACATAAAAGTGCTTTAACAAAAAAGTGAAAGAAATATAACTAAGAAAAAAAACCTGATACATCATTGGAACAATAAACAGTTACAATTCTGTATATATATTTGTCTAATGCAAATATGAATCAAGTACATATATATTTATAATACATTTATATAGATACGTTTTTAATCTACTGTTTTATGTATAAATGAGTCCCATATTTGCTTATACTTAACCACACAAAATCTATGTTCATAGACAATCTGATTATAAGTGGCAAGTACAGTCAGTCTTCAATCCATTCAATAAATGGAGCCGTACATTTATCTTCCCACGGCTGCAATATCAGCCTTTTAGCCAGAGAATCCATTTACATTGTTTGGTTGTCAGATTCCATGTACTAGGTTGGTATATAGTTCAAAAGAATACTATCCTCTGAAAATGGTAGCAATCCTATTTATATAATCCACTATTCTCTCCCAAACCTTGGTAAGTTTGTATTATAGAAATATTTGTTTTGAAGAGTTAATTTATTATTTGTGTATGTATAGATTCATGTTTAGGTTGTGCTGTTGTGTGTGTGTGTAGTCATGAGATAGCAGACAAGCCAGTTGAAGGAAGCCAAGGCTGAATCATGCAGCTGTGCAAGTGCTGCAGTGTCCAGCTATTGAGGAACCTGAGGATTATTTCTTTTATAAAGAATGCTACTTCAGATGTTTTAGCCTACTGTTAAATAATCAGATTTTGTAGGTACAATAGTTGCATTTTCACTACTCACAAAAAGCAACAACCTTGTTACAAGTCTTGATGTTTTTAAATCTCAATCCTTAATCTTTTCAGAGAGTTCTTGAGATACTGTTGAATTGAGATGGGCCATGCTAAGGGAAGAGGAAAAATATTCTATTTTTTTTCCTGTAGTTATTCCTCTTTTAACCAACTGGCATGAAGCTTTAACACTTTTGCTGGTCATGCAGTTACTAAAGGCTCACTGAGCATTCACTGAAGTGGAAATTTTCAGGGAATGCTATTAGCTTAATAAACTACAGTATAGGAGTGAGGCTGGGGTACATTGACATGTAAATGATAAACTCCAGAAGAGAATTGCTGATCTCTAGCAAAGCTGGCCTGATAATTGTATGAAGGAGAAAGATGGTCCTTTTTTATTTTTAGTTCAGCAAAGTGTTTTTCATTTCATTGCACTTCTGTAATGAGGAATAAGTGAAGAATAAGCTATCGTAACTGAATTTAAGACTCAGAAACAGTTTGATAGCATCTTTTCAGACTAACACATTTTATTTAAAGGCATAAGCACTTGTGAGCTGCATTGTACTTTCTCAGATGCATGGAGTGGTTCTGTGATGAAATGAGTTTAGCTCATTAAAACTTATGCCTTTTAATAAAATGTATTAGTTTGAAAAGATGATACCAGGCTGATTCTGATTTTTCACTACCATTGATTACCATGGCTCTCCTCCTATAATATATTTAAGAACAAACCTAATAAAAGAATGTGAAAGTTTTACCAATCTTACCTGATTTTACTTTACCTTTGCCTCAATTTCTCCATTAAATTACCTACATATTTAATTAAGATCTTTGTACCTCTGTCTGTATGCCTTCAAGTAAGTATTGATTCTTGGCAATTACCTGGATAAGTCCCTGCAGTTTTCTTGGCAATATTTGAGAAATGACTTTCCAATGCCTCCTTCCTAGGTCAGACAGAATGACTGGCCCAAGGTCATCCAGCTGGCTTTGTGCCTAAACGAGGACTATAACTCATGTTCTCTTGGTTTTTAAATTGATGTTTTAACGGTTGCACCAATGTGGCTCTTGTTCTTTATCTTATCTATATACTATATGTATGCCCCACCTTCTCATTCTGGAATTTAAGGCAGCGTATGGGTGGTCCCTCTTAGATTTTTTCCCCCACAGCATAACTCTGTGAAATAGGTTAGGCTCAGACAGATTGGCTCAAAGTATCCCAATGATCAAGAATGGGATAGCACCAGATCTCCTTCTAAGTCCAACACTTTAGCCCCTGTACCACAGTAAACAGCCTTTTTGTACACTTTTTACTGTCATGCACTATTGCTTTTGGCAGATTGGGAACGTGGAAACAGGACTGTCTCACCCAAGTTGGTGGAGAAATTTGTGGATTTTTTAAATATGTAAGAGTGTTCTTTAATTGAAGGTTTTCTTTGGTTTCCTATTGAAAATCAGCAGGAAACTGCTGCTAAATTTCAGAGGTACAGTTCCAGAAGGCCTTGGAAACTGCTAAAAAACCCACATTTGAATGCCATACAGAGCCAGCAGTTGTGCACCAAATGCTATTTCTTCTGTATGTTGGCAGGAAAGAAGTTTCAGAAATAATTCTGAATATGGAAAAAATGGAGATGGATGGTGTGCTTGCAATATTGGCTTTCCCTTGTTTCCACAGAAAGCATAATGAAGGAAGATATATTGCTTTAAACAGGCAGCAAATATACATATTACATTTTCCAGGTGTATTGACCTTGCAATTTCCTGAATTTGCAAATTCTAACCGGCAGACCTAGCACATCATCAGGTTGGAGAAAGGGATTACACAGTTCTAGTGACCAATTTGCAGTTAAATGACTTTATGTCAATGTTCCTTGTTAGTTTTTCCCCCATCTGCTTCTTCTAGCTTCTGAGTTTCTCAACCTGAATTTCCCTGCTTATGTTACAGGACCCTGCGTGATATTTGAAATAGTCATATACCACATACAGTAGCATAAAAGTGGTATCAGGTTAATACATAAAATAATCTAGTTAAACTCCAATCTCACACAATATATATTGTATTCCTCCCCCGTCACTGTAACACTAACTGTAATGCTTCAGAGACGGATTCTGCTGTGGATTAGAGTGGTTTTGATATAGTCTTAAAAATAACTTCTCAATATTTGCTATTTCTTATGTGCAGGTCCTGTTGGATATGATGGATGACAACCTTCCTAACATAAAGATCACAGTCAAATGCTGATTACAAGCACCATGCTGCCAGTGCACATCCCCCAGGGACTGCTTTTCATGACTCAATCCAATAATGTTGGCAAACTGATAGAAAAATGAAGGAGGCTTTATACTGCTTAGCTGAATCTGCAAGGAATTATATCAAAGCAGAAAACTGTAAAGAGATTTATTTTTGTACAACTGAACCACTGCAACTAATACTGATTTTTTTTAAAAAAAGTGTAATATGGAATGGATCCAGGGATTGCCAATAGAAGAAATGGTGCTTCTGCTTTGGAAGCTGCTACATGTGAGCTCCGGGAGAGCCTCATAGATCACAGATCACAACCTTATGTGTGACCTTGTCCAGTATAGAGCAGGTACAGTATCCTGAAAACCTCTGCAAGAGCTTGTGTTAAGAAATGGTTCAAAGGCTGAGAGAAGCATATTGACAGATTTCCGTTCTTTTAAGCAAAACGATTGTTCTAAATGGATAAAAGCATTTCCATTTGCAGAAGAGGCTTTGTTCTTGGAGAAGGGGGGCCCTGCATTCAACCTGATATTGCTTTTAGCGTGTTAAATTTGAGAACTGCAAAAATGCATTTACTTATGAACCTATCTAGTGGAACTGTGTGAGTTAGGTCCGATAAATGTGCCAAATCCTACCGTCACCAAGGGAGTTATTTCCCAATCTATCCCTGACATCAGAAACAGTATTAAAAGTTTTTCTCTATTGGAGTTCCTCATTATGTTGAATATATTTTTCCAGATAGTCAAATTTAATAGGTGCATTAGGCACATTTCAGTGCCAAGTCACAACTTATGTCATTATTATTTGTCACAACATTTCATGATTTTGATTTACTGTCACTATCCCTTCTGCAGAGTTTTATTTTCTGATTTTGGTTTTAAGATTTTCTTTTAGAGGTAACGGTGAACATTTTGGATACAAAATGGGAACCGGAGGGGGAAAATGTGGCTGAGATTTAAGGTTATTGGGCTTGCATAATTTCTTCAAAGGACAGGGAATTTCTGAATCAACTGAATCAATAAGTAGGATGACTTTGTTGATATTCATTTCTTTTCCTGTTGTCCAGATTGAGTTTCTAGTAAGTTGCAATAAGAAATAATTGAGTTGTGATATTTTTAAAAAAATGTACTTACTCTTGTTCTCATGCCTGCATCCATAACTTTGTGCCAAATGTTGGCTATTATATTTACTTGAAGTAAACATTCAGGCTGTGCATGCTTTGAAATTTTTAGCAAAAAGGGCATCAGATCCTGCATGATCAGCTGGACCTTACCTCTCTCAGAGTTAGGAAAGCAACCCCACCTTTCCTTTTGGCTTCTGCATGAATGTGAAGGAGAAATACTGCTATTTTAAGGAATCAATCCCCTAAAGATAATGTGTCTTTAAAGCAGCCCCAATTGTTGGACTGTTTAATGAATAGCTGAGAGGTAGTATGCTTTTATGTGCTTGGAAACATTTCCTCAAAATCATTTTTAAAGTGTGCTCAGTGTAGTAAACATAGCCTTAGGCCTAATGTGAAAGCTCTCCACAATCTTCAACTCGGATTTCTAACAAGAGAAATATGCATGAGGATAAAAAGCCTGCTGTGTGAGACTTAACAGAAAACAAGAAAAGAGAAAGAAAATGGGGCTCCAGATCCCACCTGCTAAGGAGTCTTGGCTAGTAGAGCCCAGGAGCAGAGCCTCATGGTGCCTACTCTCTGAAACATTATTCCTCTGGAGGTTAGATTGGCCCAATGCCCATGCTTCTTGGCCTTCCCTAAGACTTTGAAGATTTGGCTCTGTGCTTGAACCTGGGGGCCCAGGTTCATAATGGAGCCCAGCTCTTGTGATATTGAAGGTGATTGATGTTTTGAAATATTTTCCCTACTGTATGTATACTTTTTATCCTTTTTAATATTGTTAGCAGCCCAGAGTCATATACATAAGACGAACAGCCATATAAATCTACTAAATGAATGAATGAATGAATGAATGAATAACACAATTAATATTTTCATCAAGTAATTATTTATACCAGTTTGAAAATGCTTGATTGAAGGTGAACATTCAGGAAAACCAAACCAAACCAAACCAAACCAAACCAAACCAAACCAAACCAAACCAAACCAAACCAAACCAAACCAAACCAAACCAAACCAAACCAAACCAAACCAAACCAAACCAAACTTCTTGATCAAATGTTGCTATTCCCTTTTTAACTAAAAAAGAGGAGCTTTCTACTACTTGGCATGGCAGATCTTGAGAATTAGGAGAAATTTCTGCATTAACACATTGTACACATTCATTTAATACCATTAATCAAGACACACTGAAGAAATTTAGTTGAGGATTTACAGAAATAGCAACACAGTAAGAAAGATTTTATTGTTTCAGTATAGGATAGGCAGGAACAGTAGATTTTCACTTTTGAGTCCATGTTTCTACACATCTTTGTCATATATTTTCAGTGGTTTTAACTGTTTTTCCCTTTCTCCCATTGATTTCATTTAACTAAAATATTAAGTAAATAATGGTCTGGACTTACAACACAGGGGAAAAGAAATTCTGGGGAAACAATAAATGATACAAAGTGAATCCCTCCTTCTCCTCCTTCTATTTTTTTGCATGGTACACTTTCCTCCCAGACAATTTGCAGCAGGATATGGTTGTTGGGCAGGGATGGAAATTAGAGCTACTCCTTCATCTAATCTTCTCTTAAATTGCAAAGTGATTTACCATTGCATTCTTCTGCCATGAGTTTTAACCTTCCATGTCCATGTTGGGTACATTGTCCCCATTCACCAAACTGTATCCTTCCTGGTGCAGAACAGAGGATAGATCAATTGCTACCTTATTTTCCATCCCTATTCTGCTGTTATTAAATGCATAAATGGTTAAAGTTGGAATAACCACTAAAGGCCACTTACCCACAGTACTGTATCCAATGGTTCTGAAAAGTCCTGTGAAGCTGTGCATAGTTACACAACAAGACTTTTGGCTCAGAATTGGCATAAATTTTGTGAAGTTTCATACTTCTGGCCTTGAGTAACAAGATCGGAAGCACCTTCCTCTCCATTTTCCCCAGAATTGGGTTGAAGGATGCAGGCCTTCTTAGAAGGGGTAAGAATTTCTCCAGGCAGGAGCGGATGTATCGGGAGATTCAAGCTGACTGTGGCAGCCTAGAATAAATCTATTTTATGGACGAAACCTCTGTCATGAGACTTTAAATTACTGCCTCCCTGCCCATTTTGTAAAAAGGATACTCCTCCCTATAAAATGGTTGTCTCATTATATTTTACTTTAATGATAAATGAAGCAAGGGCCTTCAAGCAAATTAATAGAGTTGCTGTATCTCCTAATTATTCTTGCAGATGATATAAAATAGATAAGAATTGTGACAGAACCTGTTAGGGATAAGCAGTAGGTAAAGCTAGACAAGCAGTAGGTAAAGCTTCCTTCCTTCCTTCCTTCCTTCCTTCCTTCCTTCCTTCCCAACCCTGAGCCGATCAGGATCAAACTCCTGGCAGTGGGCAGAATTAGCCTGCAACACTGCATTGTAACAACTGTACCACTATGGCTGGCTGCCTTCCTTCCTTCCCTCCCTCCCTCCCTCCCTCCCTTTCCTTCCTCTTTAAAGCTTGTTGCAGAGTACTATGATTAGTCTAATTGTTTATCACAGTATGTCACTTTCATACTTTATAATTCCAGTTAGTTAAGGATCATGTTACTTGTTCTCCTTCTTTCTATTCTCAGCTTTTCACAAAGGGGAAACGATAGAGATTGAAGTAACTGATAAAAAAAAGTTCTAGGCAGAAAGCAAATATGCAAAAATAAGTCCTAGATTTATTTCTCCCCTAGAATAGCCCTAACCAACTGGAGCCACCAAAACACGAAGAGTTATAACGTTTAGTTGCTGTAATGCTGTAACATGAATGGGTAGCATACAAAATTTACCACATTGGAGAATTAGAGTGTTCAACACATTCAGAGGGCAACACCTAAAGATGCCCAAACTAGATAATAACAAAAGTTATTCACCATGTTCTCTAATGCAACCTATGCCTTTCAGATAAGAATGGATGGAATTTTCATCCACTGATATTAAGAAATAAGTTATGAAAGTCAGTTATTCAGCTAGCTTTTGTAGATGCTTAAGATATGAAACTTCTTTTGTTATTCCTTTGCAAAGTTATACATCAAGCAATAATGTTTCTAAAATTGGAAATTATTTCTCATAAACTAAAACTAGAAGGCATCCAATTGCATAAATCATAACCAGTAAATACATTCATTTTAACATAAAGAAAACAAAGGGAAAAAATTAAAAGAAAAAAGACAATGAGGAAAACATTATGCATGTATGTACAGCTTAATTTTAAACACAGCGTTAAAACCTTGACCACATAGAGCAATATTGATCAATCTTTCCATTACATTGATGAAAAACCACTTTGTAAGCAGAGAACAAACACATATTATCAATCTAAGATTGTAAATCTGGGTAGCCCTAGCTTTCCATCACAGAAGCAATTTCTTTTGCTAGCTCCATGTTTAAAAAACCTATTATTCTTCACATTATTCTTTCATTGATTTGAAAATTTTGCTATATTATTCAAAATGGCATTCACATCATTAAACCACGTTAGTCTTCCCTAAACCTTATTAATATATATTAAACTAATGATTGTGGGGCAATAACATATTCCTAAATCCTCCTTCAATCCCTTTACACTTTTAAGGATTATAAAACTGACAACCATTTTAATTCTCTGAAATGCTCAACAAACCTGGGAAAATTAATTAATCATTGTATAATCAAAAGAAAGATAGTATTCTGCAATCCACTTTTTGTTAATATGAGGTATTCCAACTCTTTACATCAATGGTCTTCCAAATAATTAATATTCACCCTAAAATTACTTTTTAATTGATTGTAAAAAATCAGTAGATTTGGAACAATATCAAACAAATATTAATTAAAGATTTTAGACATTGCTAATTTAGATATTCAGACATTTGGATTTTTTAATAATCGGACAGTTTAAATTTCATGTTATTTACATATTTAAAAAGTTTTCTTCGCCAATAGCTGCTGCGACTAAATGAATTACTGATACTGCACAATTTTACAATATTGTAAATAATTAACTTACACTCAATCAGATTCTGGTGCTTTTATCTGAAAGCAATAGAAAGAATGACATGTAAATGATAAATATATAATTAATTTAGCAGTTGTGCAATTTATCTTACAGCTGCTTTCATATTTGTGATTTTGCAAAAAATAAAACCACATATGTATATTAAAAGCTGGTGATTTCTAATTTGAAATGCTTGTTTCATTTCCTCTTATAATCTAAAGACTGATGATCATGAGTATGAACTAGCAGTCACTAAAAGCGGCATTTCTTTCTTTTTCTTTCTTGATCTGTATTGTTTCTAGCACTTTTTCTTTTTTCTTTTTCTATTTCCTCTTTTTTCTTGTTGATCTTTTAACTATGAAAAAACTTTCAATAAAAATTATAGCTATATCTATATTCGTATCTATATGAGAATCAGCAATGCTCAGGCCAGACAGAACTCTTGTGCAAATGTTGGGCAGGTATTGCATATTTTCAAGGCTAAGAAAAAATAGGTGAAAGACAAAGCTTAAAAGACTTATGTCTTTGTGTTTTAGCAGATCTAATATGCATGACTTGCAATCTTGTCTGCACTTAAAGACTTCATTAATCCACTTTGCATCATTAAAGTTTCTCCTGTTAACTAGTTATTGAATGCAGGACTTAGTTTCTTGAGAACCAAGACTTATTGTTGTGAACCCTGATTACCACATACTTTCCCCCCATAATCCCCTTTATTCATCTTTTTAAAACCAACATTATACCCTGTTTCCCCCAAAATAAGACATCCCCTGATAATAAGCCCAATCGGGCTTTTGAGTGCATGGCAATAAGGCCAAGCGCTTATTTCAGGGTTCAAAAAAATATAAGACAGGGTCTTATTTTCGGGGAAACACGGTAGGTCAGTCTGCTGAACATTCTGGCTGGCCTTTTCTTTATTGTTTTCAGTTTCCTGATAGAGACAATTAAGATATTGATAAATTAAGGAAAAACCTTTTATATGGAATGCAACAGAGGGACAAACACTGGAGAAAAGAAAAAAAAAACTTATATGCATCCTTCTTCCCAGTTAATTTTATACTCAGCATAGACTGCTGACTGGACAAATATGGAAGTTTTAATTCTTATGTATCTAGATTAGGAAAATGGCTAAAACAACAGGACCATTACAAAACATGTAATGGTCCTGATATTCATAATGTAACAGATATTGCCTAATTCCCAGAGGGCCTAAGGACTTTCCTTTGGCACAAGAAAGGTTGAGTCATCTGGACTTATTTATATTCACAGCAAGCTGAAATGCAAATACACCTGTTCTCAGCTACTTACAGAAATCTGATTTGTATGAAGAATTATCAACAGTTTGGACTGGATAGTCTTCTTGTGTCTTCTGACTGCTAATTCTAAGTATTAAGGTGAAGTACATGCCTTTTCAGAATGCCTAATATCTATCTAAATATTTTTTTAAAAAATCTGGGAAGGTACATCACTATGCAGTGAATTGCAAACATACATTGTAATAACATAGTGTGAAGTTGAGACACTATAGAAGCAATAATAAAAGTGTGTAGTCCCCCCCCCCGTTTATGTTTCTGTAGTATATGTCATGTTTATGTAGTGTATATTAGAGGTGGAGACCCTTTGAGAGCTGTATGCAACAAAATTTCATTTTAATGTATCCTGATTAGTGTACATTCAAAGTGACAATAAAGTTATTCTAAGTTCTAAGTCTGTCTTCCCCCAAAAACACAGTTTAGATAAATATTAGCATACTTTCCAATTCCCATATTACAGTAATGTACTTCAGAGAGTGAAATTAGATCCACACAAGAATGTTTGTGATATGACAGATTGATTTACAGTTGAAAACCTCCTAAGATAATAAGACTCTCCTAATAACTGGGTTTTCAGTTTGGTAACTGTAAGTATTAGACGGTATTTATGCAGAAATCTGCAGCCTCAACTTCCTTTACCGTGGTATGCAATTGCAAAAAGCAACCTTTGGGCATCTAGCTCTCAGATGTCTCAGATAGGTGTCATTTTATATCTACCTACCTTTGGATACAGATATATCCACTTTGCCACCAAACACTATTATTCCCTCCTACTTTTGCACAACGGTATTTTGTAAAAAAGTATTTTTAGGAGAACAAGCACGTGGGCGGGCCACAGAATCTCAGTTCCTGATTTAATCCAACCGACTCTAAGAAAAGGGGTAAACAAATGGGTTAGCAGGGAAATATTTTCGGGACGTGCCCAGGACCGCTCCTGTTCCACCTCATCCCTACCGTACTACCGAAAACATACACCGCTATGCACTCGGTTCACCTTCCGGTTCGGGACTCACGCCTAGGGCACCATTTCGGTTTCCGCGTGTAAAATTACTCGCCCCGCCGACCCTCTTCTCCGATTCGTCCCGCAGCAGCAGCCCGCGCCCGCATTCACCCGGTCGGCTACCCATATTTCCCCCCTCGGGTCCACCTTTCATTTGGCCAAATAGGTGCGCCTGAGCCCGCCCTTTTCTCCTCAGCGTCCACCTCTGGAGCGGGAGGCGAGGCGGAGCTTTCACCTGCGGTTTTCGCTCCAAAAAGATTAGGTGTCTCCGCACCACGCCCGGTGAGGGATGTACGGCCAGGTACCTGTGGACCAGGTACCGTGAAAAGAAAAACACAAAAAAAGAGGGGGGTGGTGGTGGTGTCGCGCGCCTCTCCGGCCGGCCTCCCGCTCCAGAGGTGGCACATCTGGTTGCCCACGTGACCCGTCCGGTCCCTTAAATGCCGAGCCTGAGGAGGCAGCTATCGCCATAACAACCAGATTGGAAAGGGGCGCCACAGCTCCCCTCCCCAGATAAGGAAGAAATGCCGGGGGAGGAGGAGGAGGAAGGTGGCGGGGGGGGGGTTGGGGGTGGATGATCGAAGGATTAGGAGGCGCCAAGTTTCAGCAGCAGCTGATGGCTGAGCGAAGGCGGGGCCAGATGACATCCCTCCTCTTGCTTTGCCTGGGCAAGGTAAACTAGTCGGAGTGAGCCAGCGGGAAGGGAGAGGGGGCGAGAAGGGACGCCGAAAGAGAAGCGGGACTCGGGGCGAAGATTTGATCGGTTTCGAATCCACCTGAATTCCCCGAGGGATACAGAGCAGAGCGCCGCAGAAGGCTTCCAGGCTATTAGCCCAGCCGGGAGACAGCTTCTTACCATTGGTTTCCCATGCATGACAGTCAAGGCGATGTGGACTTAGCTCAAGGAAAAGCACCATTTATGAGGAAGGAAAGACAAAGGGGATCTTAAGCCGAAGGGATATCGAGAGAGAGGAGGAGGAAGGTCCGAAGAGGGGAGGGGAGAGACCAGCCCTTTGCTCCCCTCCATGACCCCCTTCCTCTCACCCAGAGCAGCACAACAAACCTAGAGCCTTCCAGTTCTTGTCATCCCCTTAGCTGCCTTTGGTACCATGGGCAACAGTTTCTCCAGTATCCCAGCAATGCCTAGGGGCCACCCCAACCGCTTCCACAGGGTCCATCATCAACATCTCAAAGGTAAGAACTTCATCTGGTCTAGAACTTAGTGTGTAGCATGAAACGCTGACCGAAGCCCTTGAAAGTTTGGATATGATAGGAGTCCTCAATCAACGCTTATACCCGATTAAATATCACCCACCCACCCTCCTCGCTATTCTGTAATACATCCCAGGAGGTTTAAAGTCACCTGAAACCCTTCCCCAATAAGAATCTTTTTTGTTTGCTTTCTCTCTCTTTTTTCTTTTTTACTCTTGTGACAGGGGGAATCTTGTTGCAGAAATAGAAAAATCTTGATTTCTTTGCTTGGGTTTGCAATCTTGTATCTGGGTACTTGGAAATCAATGTTTTTCCTTGGGAATAAGTCTCGTTGGACTTTACTCCTAAGTTATTGCAGGGAAATGGGTTTATACCTCTCCTGACTCTTTCTTCAACTATGAATTGGGTAAATAACACATTAGGATGGCATCAAAAAGGAAGGAGGAATAACATGTCTTAAGGAACTAGGCGATATACTTCTGAATGAGTGTGCTGCAGCTGCTGTTGTCTTGGTAACCCCAGAAATGTCAGCTTTTTGAGTGGGAGGATCCATTTTAGGAATAACAGATTTTATGTGCATCAATGATATCCTAATGGTTGTAATTCACATTTGATTAAATATTACAATCCTTTCTAGTTGCTGTTATGTTTAAAAATCTTCAGCTGGCACTATTGACATAATTCCTGATAGATTTGTTTGCAAATCTAAATACCCAGCATATGAATCACCTGAGCTTCTTTTGGTATACTGGACTCCTAGGCATTGCACAAAAATATCCTGCTGGGTCACAAAACATTAGCCAGAGTATACTTATTCCATAAATTGTTTGGGACTAAACAGATGTCAATTATACAAAATTAAATGATTTCTCAATCATGGGAACTGTCTTATTTTAGAAAGTATTTCCATCTATTTATCTATTTTACTCATTTTGTTGAACGATCTAGAATAGCAGGTATATATTTCATGCATATTACATTCACTCATTCAGTTTTAAAATAAGACAACCAGGGTTGGCTGTTAAAAAGACGATTAAAGAAAAATAAACCTTCTGCATCCCGTGTTTTCCAATCTTTCATACTTGCACTTTGGTTGCTTCATTTGTTTACAACATAAGAGGAGGTGATTAGGTGTAGGACAATGTACAGATTGACAATGAAAAATGTTTGAAATCAAATTATCTATTGTTATTTTAATGAAGCTCCTATGTAGTTTCAAGAGTATTAGTAGCTTTTGTCTAGTTCTGCAAATGATGGTCAAGAAGACAATTCCAACATGGACTGAGTCAGAGAGAAATCAGGGCAAGTAATTGCTCTGTTTAAAATTAGATGTGTGAAAAAGGAGGCAGGCAGATGAATCTTTCCCAGAACCATCATTCTGTATCAAGTGCTGCAGTAGTTACGATTCTGTTGTAAACTGCCAAGAAAGATTTATCATTAGAACAAGCTTCTCAACTGGAAACTATTCTGGGAGAAACTTAAATTATAGAATCCATAGGCTGACTCCACATATCCTCATAATTATTATTAGTTTATATTTATGGAACACAAATGCAGCTTGGAATAACCTGACTTGAATTGCTTTCATATGACATGCTTTTGGGTGCATTTCATCTCTCTTCCTGATCCCCAGTTAAATTGGGTTTGGTTGCTGGGCTGTCACTACTTCTGGCAAATAAACAAAATGCTCCTTGTATAGTTTAAATGCTAAAGGACTGAAATTACTAAAACAAAGTGTTAACTAAGCTTTCTCTCGCCTTGTATTTTAAAAACAATCCTGCCAAGTAACTGCCAGGGACAATATGCGCTTTTTCCATTTTTACCCCCCAAAAAGAAGATTGCCTTAGGTCCTACGTTTACATGAAGAATAAACAAGTTTGATTGCATTTGACAGATTCCTGTAAAATGCTTTGGAGGCATAGCAGCACAAAATGATGAATGTGACACTATTTTGTTACACTTGTGGAAATATATTTTAACTGAAGATGTATTTTATTTCAGTCTATTTTCCTAACAGTGTTTCAGATTGGGAGGGATGCAGAAATCCTCATAGCTTTAGTGATTTCTGTTTGTCTTTAAAACAAGGACTTCTTGCTTATTTTTGTGAACAGTCTTCTCTAAACAAGATAGTGGTACTAATACTAAAATTCAGAGTCCATAAAAATTATATATAGTGGAGAAGAGTTGTAAGCTATCTCTCTCTTAAAGTCCATCTCACACCAATCTGTTGTCTACAAAGTGCTTTGGGACATTTTGGAGCATATACTCCTAATGGATCTAACCCATTAGAAAAGATCAGATTGGGAAAGGTTGTTACAGTTCTTGCAACTGTACAAATAGACACAATATCATTTTTCCAGCTGCATCTTACTTTTTCAGTTATCCAAAATGTTTTAAAGAAGGCTACCTGTATCCACATTTATAAGTTCGGGTAAATTTGGTGAACTTCATCAATTTTTTCTTCTCAAAACTTTTAAAAAAGTATAAAATACACACACACACAAAAGCAAACACCCCCCCATTAAAAATAAAAAGAAATGGGTAAGAAAGGCAGGAGTGGGGAATGGAAACAGAAAGGAACAAAAGCTATACAAAGAAAGTACCGTAACTTCCAACTTCCTTCAATACAGATAATAACCTAAATATCAATGACTTTTTGAATTAGAATAACCAACAGTACTTCTATTCATCATAAACAAATTAATCATCAAAACCCAGAACTTCATCAATTTCTGATAAGCAGATTCAGAATAAATTTGATAGCATCTTTTTAGGCTTCTGGTGTTACCCTTTAGATTTTTGTTTGCCATAGAATAACTTGGCTATTCTCCTAAAAAGGACAAGATTATGAATGACATTTGGTGACTAAGTTTGAATCAATCTCTCAGTTTCAATTTCTGTCCATTTCTTATTTTTTTGATTCTATAGTACATTCATTTCAGCCTTTTTGAATCAATTAATGAATTCATCATATAAGAAATCTGTATGAAAATTCACATTTTTATGTATATTTCTCCTAATATCAACATTGTTATATGCATTTCTTTGTGTTTGGCATGATATTTTTCCTTATAGAATAGAATATATTTTGTGTATTTTTCCCCTATTTTACTCATTACTGGATATTCTTTTTGAATATACATTTTTTAAAGTCAGTCTTGACTCTTGGCAACTGCCTGGACAAGTTCCTGCCATTTTCTTGATAAGATTTCAGAAGTAGTTTGCTATCACCTGCTTCCTAGGGTTGAGAGACAATGACTGGCCAAGATCACCCGGCTGGTTTTGTGCCAAGGCAGGACTAGAACTCACCATCTCCTGGTTTCTAATTTGAGCCTTAACTACTACATTAAAGTAGCTCTCATATGCTTTTTAACACTATTTTAAATTGAGTTGCAAACTCTGGTTTAAAATGTTGAAAAGTGTTAATTTCAGTATATAAGCGTTCATATATACTTTCAGGAGAGATTAGCTAGATAAATGTATATATAAAAATGGATACAAACAATTTTCTTCTTTATCCATCCCATCACTACTGATGAAAAGATGATGTTTCAAATTGCTGTGGTTCGAATAGATTGACATAGAACTTTTATGCTTTTGAATCTCACCCATTGTATTTGTAACCTACAAGAAACGTTGTATGTTTCTTGTAAGTTACAAATCTTCTGAAAAGTACGGTAGCCAGGTCAAGTATAAACATGACCTTGATGGGGGACTTCAGAGAGCTCATGGGGGCTAAGAAGGAAGCCATGTAAAAGCAATAGGACTGAGTGTGGGATTTTTTAAATTCAGTTTCTTGAACAATAAAGAGACATATCTTTTGTGAAAGACTGTCTTTATTTTTTTCCATTGCCTTTACCTTATTCCAATCCTCTTCTGTATGGTAGTATTTTATTGTGATTCATCACATATTTAAAAGTGAGATGATCATTTCAGTTTGAATTAAGTAATAATGGTATACAATCAAGTCATTTTACTACTTGGCAGGTAGATACAAATGAACAAAATATGCAGAACTGAAAAAGGCCACCAAGATAGCTTGGCTTTCTATAGGGATTCAGAAATGCTCTTATCAGCTGGAGATCCCCGAAACCTTCCTCTCCAATCCAAAAATGGATGTAAAACTCTATATAGAGTATACAGTATACCACCTAATGCTCTTAATATGTAGCTTTTAGGGGAGTAAGGACAGAAATAGACCTATAAATAACAATTAAAGTTGCTTTTCAATTTCATTAAATATATCTTTCTCTCTTTCTCTGTGTCATATATTATATGTGTATATATACATAATTTTGTATTTATTTATTTATTTATTTTGTCATGTTTATGTAGTGTATATTGGAGGTGGTGACCCTTTGAGAGCTGTATGCAACAAAATTTCATTTTAATGTATGCTGATTAGTGTACATTCAAATTGAAAATAAAGTTATTATTCTATTCTATTCTATTCTATTCTATTCTATTCTATTCTATTCTATTCTATTCTATTCTATTCATTTTAGAAATAAATAGCTTGTAAAAATAAATTTGAGGAAGATGAATTATTTTTGTAAAATTGGCTAAGTTTGAAATCCACAGAGGTGTTTTCTGGCACAACCTGGGTTTATTTGTATTCCATTTTCCCAATATGGCATGTCTATTAAAATTATATATAATTATATGTATAATTATATAGTATATAACAATATACAATGTATAACAAAAACAACATATAATTAAAATATCCATATTAAAAATTAAGAAACCAATATTTGTAAAAAATAAATAACTAATAATAAAATGAGATAGCCAAGGTATAAAATCAAAACAAATTAATTTGTAATAAAGATGATAAATTTGAAAATTAATTTGAAAAATCAATATAGTGTAAGATGATGACTTCAACTAATCTCCAGATGATCCACTGAAAAGTTGGGGTCTTAAGTAGCATCTAGATCATCAAAAGGGATAGGAGAAATATTGATTATAAGGGGGCATCTATCTAAAACGTCAGAGCAGACACTTAGAAATGGTTCTTCCAGGCCTCCATTCCCTTCATGTAAATCAGCGGTTCTCAACCTGTGGGTCGCAACCCCTTTGGGGGTCGAACGACCATTTCACAGTCATGTGACTGTGTGGGCGGGGCCAACTTGATGTCACTCACATCGAGGGGCGCCTCGCCACACTCTACTCGCCCCTCCCCTCCCAGCCACTGCTCGCCTGCCCGCCCGGGCTCCGTGTCGGGGTGAAGTCTCCCGCTTCCGACGCTATCAGCTGTCCGGCGACCTGCAGGAAAGCCCGAACCGGGAGCATTTCGCCCCTGGTGCCACGCCCCCTTTGTCACCTCATCCCATGAGGGGAGGGGGTCGCGGTGGTGGGGGGGGTCATGGGGGGGTCACGCCATTAGAAAGGTTGAGAACCACTGATGTAAATGAAGGGAGGTATAAAAACATCTCCTAGATAGAATGTCCTGGATGGAGCCATGCTTTTGAATGGAATGTTAATTTGTAAGAACTGTAAAATTAACCAAAAAATTTTAGATGTTAGAATTGTCTTTTAGATATTTTTAATTAACCATTGTCCATTTTTTGAAGCTGGGGTACTTTCAGTTCCAATGAAATCCACTAAGGCTAAGAACATCAGCACTTTATTAGACAACATGCTAAGTAGTTTTTCTTATCTCAGCATTTTGAAGCAAAACAATAATGAATGATTCACTTTCTTTTGTGCACATGCAGTGGCATGAATATACTTTTGGACTTCCTTTTCAGTTTGTTCCCAACTTGCCAACTAAATCTCCTTTGAGGGTTTGTGCTGTAGCTTGCAGAATGTCATTAAATATTCACATAACTTTTCTAATAGCAAAGCAAGGTGTTCATTGGGTGAAAAAATTGGGTGAGAATAAATAAAAAAAAAGAGAACAGAAGATACCAAACCCAAATCCACTCCCTGATATCTCAGGGATGTACACTTTATTCAGGGCACATACTTTACTGGACAATTTCTCATAGAATAAATTGCAAAGCAGAAAATATTGTATATGTTAATGAACAATTCAAGAACATGATTGAAAGAAAACAAGTTTCTCATAATTTAGAATATTTGTCACATTAAAAGTGAATTTTGCCCTGTGGAGAAAATTGCATGTTACATGTAAAATTATACAATGCATATAATAAATGTGAAGGTTTGATAATAAATTGCTTGGACTTGGTTTATTTAGCTTTTAGTACCATTTTAGCATAGAAGAGAATGTGTCACATATTTCAGTTAGATAGGTTGTAATCCTGCATATGTGAGACAGGCTGGAGAATAGGAATTCGACTCATCTCAGCATGTACTTTTAGTTGAAAGGGTCTCGGTGCTTCTTTCTTTGGTAATATGAAAGATAAAAACAATATGATAAAGTACACATAATCCTGAATAAAAACAATGTCCAAGCCTTCCTAAAATTCCATAAATGAGACAGATTAATTGAAGAATTAATGTCTCACTTGGAATCACTCTAAAATTGTGGGCCATTATTTCAGTGTTTGGGGAGTCACAAGAATAACTATTCTTCCACTTTATGCAAAGCTGATTATTTACATGAATTTGTCTTTGGGATATATAAGTCTATTGTGTTATACCAAAACCAGAATCTGGCGTTTGATATTGTTTGCATATGATTGATTTGGAACATGTACAAATTGCAAAATTATGGTCTCAGTACTGTATTTCCCATGTGCACAGACCCCTGAAACAGGGGTGAAATTCAAAATTTTTCCCTACCGGTTCTGTGGGCGTGGCTTGGTGGGCATGGCAGGGGAAGGATACTGCAAAATCTCCATTCCCACCCCACTCCAGGGGAAGGATACTGCAAAATCCCCATTCCCACCCCACTCTGGGGCCAGCCAGAGGTGGTATTTGCCGGTTCTCCAAACTACTCAAAATTTCCGCTACCTGTTCTCCAGAACCTGTCAGAACCTGCTGAATTTCACCCCTGCCCTGAAATGGTGGTGGAAATAGGCCTTACATGCATGCAGCGGTGGGTTGCTCCTGGTTCTGCCCGATTCTTAGAACCGGTAGTGCCAGCGGCGGGAGGCTCCGCCCACCCACCCAGGACGCTCCGCCCACCCGCCCGGGACGCTCCGCCCACCCACCCGGGATGCTTCTGCACACAAACCGGTAGTAACAGGTTTTAGAACCCACTACTGCGTGCATGTATGGTCATGATATAACAAACTAACATTCTTTTTCCTTTATCACAGCCCAGAATCTTTGCTTTTATTTAAGAATTCTGAACATTGAATAAACATGATTCCAGGATAAAAAGAAGTTCAAAGCTTTATGTTAGATATGACAAATGTATTGTGCAACTGCTCTGCCTTTGTCCTGGTTCTAATCAGGTGTTAAAAAAAAGATACTTAAAAGTCAGCACTGCATTTGTTCCATACCTGGTCTATATAATAGTTGTGCATAACATGTACCAACACCACCTAGATTTATCCCATATGGGTTTTCCTCCAACTATATGTCGGACAATTGCTGATAGTGGGAT
This sequence comes from Thermophis baileyi, assembly GCA_003457575.1. Taxonomy (NCBI): domain Eukaryota; kingdom Metazoa; phylum Chordata; class Lepidosauria; order Squamata; family Dipsadidae; genus Thermophis; species Thermophis baileyi. The sequence goes on from QLTV01003481.1 coordinate 1,569,625, forward strand.
CCCAGCTGCTCTTTCCATTTGACCTTGTAACAATGTGCTTCGAATATTGTTTCTCGTCCCATTATTATCCTATTACTGTGAGCACAGCTTTAATTCTGTTCTTTGTTTACGGTGAAACAAAACCATTCTTCTACCAGGTCTCTTGCCAAGAATCAAGAACAAAGGAAGAATCTAAGGTTCCATTTCATAATGGGATTGAAGATAAAAATTGCAGAATTTTTGTTGCAGTTTTTATATTTTTCCAGAGTTCAAATTAGGCAAATTAGTTTTTAATTTCAAGACACAAGATTTTGGCACAGGATGATCATTTTCTCCCCTTTTTCCAAAAATTGGTGCCAATCAGAAGCAGAGTAATTTTTCAACATGGAGCTCCATCTATTTCTTCAAGCCCCACCAAGGCAAGAAAGGAACACTCACTTACCTAATGCTGCACTGTGCTTCATATGTTTTTGGAAGTAGTAAAATGATCGCAGTAGTATTGCTTTATAGTGTGACTGCACACCCAGGAAGAGTAACAGGAGCCAGGAAGATGGGGGGGAGGGATGTTTTTTTCTGTTCACTGAATTCTCAATGAGTGGACAGAGATAGCCATCAATCAAACACAAGGGAAACTACCCCGATTGCTCAGGAAAGAGGGGGTGTTACTTACCAGAAAGAGTAAGGTTGCCTTGTATTTTATATAATAGTTGAGCTACCCTGTTTTTCCATTATGGATGTTTCCATGGTTAGAGTACAGCAACTACTAATTATAGGAGTATGAATGTGAGAGATATAATTTCCATTCATTTAGCACCCACCTGCCTTCTGCCACCTTGCTAATTTTCACCTCCAGTATTTTATTTCAAGGCTGTAGCTTTGTTTTCTATTTATTTAAGTGATTTGTACAGTTAACATCTTATTCCCCATAAGGAAAAGAAAACCAAACTCACCTTAGGTTAGTCTGACAAAGCACACAGAAATTCACACCCCATCCCATTTTTGTGTGTTTCACATCTGGCTGGTATGTTCTGTTTGGGTTCTAAGGGCTCCCGCAAATAAGGCTCTCAGTTTCAAAGGGCTGTAATTATTGCCCTTTTATTTATTTTATTCCTCAGTTCCTCTTTTTCCCTTCACTTCTTCCTTAAAACCTCAGTAGCTGGTACTGGGTGATCAGGGTAAAGGTTACTGAATAAGAGATTGATGGTGTTATTAAAATAATCCAGCATAGGAAAGGCAGTATCTGTAAATCAATAGAAACTGAGATAAGAATCTTAGCCGTTTATTATATGCCCCAGGCATTTATAACCTGTTGATGCCTTTCCTAACTGGATGCCTTCCAGCTGCATTATTTGCAGAATTCTCAGCTAGATGATCAATTTTGGGGTGATGCTATTCTAAGTCACTTGAATATGAGCCAGCAGTGTGCTGCAGCTGCCAAAAAAGCCAACATAGTCCCAAGCTGCATTAATAGTGCAATAGAATCAAGATCACATGAAGTGTTAATGTCACTTTATAATGCCTTGATAAGACCACACTTAGAATATTGCATCCAGTTTTGGTCGCCACAATATAAAAAAGATGTTGAAACTCTAGAACAGTGGTTCTCAACCTTCCTAATGCTGCGACCCCCTCCCCGCCGCCGCGACCCCCTCCCTGCCCACTCCCTGCACGCGATGAATTGACAAAGGGGGCGTGGCACCAAGATGGCAGGCTAGCACGCGCTTAGGCGACCCCTGTGAAAGGGTCGTTCGACCCCCAAAGGCGTCGCGACCCACAGGTTGAGAACCGCTGCTCTAGAAAGTGCAGAGAAGAGCAACAAAGGTGATTAAGGGATGAATGCTAAAACATATGAAGAACGGTTACTGGAATTGGGTATGTCTAGTTTAATGAAAAGAAGGACTAGGGGTGATATGATAGCAGTGGTCCAATATCTAAGGGGCTGCCACAAAGAAGAGGGGGTCAACCTATTCTCCATAGCATCTGAAGTGAGGACAAGAAGCGATGGATGGAAACTAATCAAGGAGAGAACCAACTTAGAACTAAAGAGAAATTTTCTGACAGTTACAACAATAAACCAGTGGAGCTACTTGCCTCCAGAAGTTGTCGGCGCTCCAACAGTTGATGTTTTTAAGAAGAAATCGGACAACCATTTGTCTGAAACGGTATAGGGCTGTGATGGCGAACCTATGGCACGTGTGACACAGGTGGCACGCAGAGCTATATTGGAGGGCATGCGAGGTGTTTCCCTAGGTCAGCTCCAGCGCGCATGTGCGCGCTGACCAGCTGATTTTCTGCCTTTTTTTTGGCTGTTTCACTCTCCCCAGGCTTCAGGGAAGCCTCCTGAAGCCTGGGGACGGCAAAAAACGGCCAAACGGGCCAATCAGAAGTTCGGGAACGAACTTCCGGTTGGGCCATTGGGCCGTTTTCGCTCCCCCGGGCTTAAGAGAAGCCTCCAGAAGCCTGGGGATGGCGAAAAACGCCCCAAAGGGCCAACCGGAAGTTCGTTCCCAAACTTCCGGTTGGCCTGTTGGCCATTTTTACACCATCCCCAGGCTTCAGGAGTCTGTTGTGAGATCTGTGCGCATGCGTGGGGGGCAGTGGGGGGGGGTGCGCACGCATGCATGGGGGCAGGAGGGTTGTGCGCATGCACAGGGGGCATGGGTGTGGGCACACACACGCGCGCTAGCGCGTGCGTGCACACCCTTTTGGCATGCAAACCAAAAAAGGTTCGCCATCACTGGTATAGGGTTTCCTGCTTGAGTAGGGGGTTGGACTAGAAGACCTCCAAAGTCCTTTCCAACTCTGTTATTCTGTTATATTCAGTGTGTGCTTGTGCTAATAACTATCTGTTCTTTTGTAAAAAAAATAATGTTTTGTCTATTTCCCCAATCCAGTTTAAGATTGTAATAGGGAAGGCAGATGGTATTTTTCATGTATTTTATACCCTAGTTCTTCTCAAAAGCTATTTGGATTATATATTTAATATTGAGAATTGAATTTCTTTATTGGCTTACATAGCATGAGCAGGCTATGATGTATGGGAAGTATGAAACTTATAATTTGTCACACCTAGAGCTGGGAAAGACTGATCTGGACAGGTAAAGAGAGGAACAGAAGTCTATTACTATTTTTAAGTAGTTGACTACTCTACACCATTGCATTAAATGTAGAAATCCAATAGACTTTACTGCTGTGACAGTTTAATTTTCCTACCAGCACAAATGCAGCATGTGAAGGTTAAAAGCACAGTACCTAATTTAATCATGTTGCTTTAGCAACACAATGTGGGACAAAATAGTCTCCTTGGCAACACTCTTATCTGTTTGATTAACAATAGTCATAAACATGGAAGCTGATTTTAATAAGAAGCAGAATCATAGATAAGTTCCTTTTATAGCTACAGAGGTTATGATCTGATACAAGATCCAATTCTGAAATGAATGGAAACATGATTATCTGTTGGCAAAGAAGTCATGTGGCTCCAATGGCGATCTCAGCTTATTTAAATTTGCTCTTAAAATGGGGGGGAAAACAGTTGCTTTATGCCATAATAATATATTGTCCCAATTCAGTGGAGATTTTTTTTCCTGAAAGTAAACTCAAATGAATAAAATAGAGCTTATTTTGGATTGTCATATATAATATTAACCTTTTTGTTGTTTCTTTTCAAAATTGGAATGGATGTACTGTATATTTCATAAAAAAAATTAGAGATTTTTTTCTGACTACCAGTATTAAGTAAAACATTTTAATATTTTAAGCAGCTTTTTATCCCTATTAGTGTTTTGTTTTCAGTCACTATTTTGTTCCTTATCTCTAAACTAAAATCAGTAGTTCAACTATATTGCAAAAATAATTGGCAATGGTAGATGGTCGCAACAGTGTATGCCACTTTAAAATTAATTTATCATTGGTGCCGGTGATAATTGCTCCAGTGAAAACAGAGGATCCAACCAGTGGTGGGCTGCAAATTTTTTAACAACCGGTTCTCTGCCCTAATGATTGGCTGGGTGGGCGTGGCTGGGTGGTTATGTGACTGGGTGGGTGTGGCCAACTCAATGTCACTTACGTCGGGGGGGGGCACTTCGCCTCGCCTGCCCTCTCATGACCGTGGGGATGCTGCAAAGGTAGTAAGTGTGAAAAACAGTCAAAAGTCACTTTTTTCAGTGCCATTGTAACTTTGAATGGTCACTAAATGAACTGTTGTAAGTGAAGAATTACCTGTACAAAAATACAAAAAGCTTCTTTGCTTGCAAAAAGCTGCCCTAAATATCAGTCATTAGATTAGAAATGGGGGAATACACACTGAAGATCAATGAGTCACAGCTGTCATGGAAAGCTAAACCATTCTGTCTGAATACCTTACTTTTCCTCAGCAATACCTGCAACCCGGAGTTACAAATCAGGCAGGTTGCCAGAGCACATTGAGGAATTAAAATAGTTAAAATATAAGGATAACTATCAGCAGCCAAGTTACTCTTGTTCATAAAGTGAAACCCTTAGCAGAGAGGTCACTTAAGCTCTCCAGAAAGTGGGTGGGCATATATGGGCTACAATATGCCGAGCTAAAGAAACAAATTAACATCTTGAGTGAGGGCTAATCCCATTCTGCCTTTGTTCAGACCTTGCTGCAGGGAATTTTTGCCTATGAATATAGCTATCTATCTCTTTATCTCTTAAATGCTGACATCTTCTGTGGGCTATTAAGGAAGGTGGGTGCTGCTTTCTCCCTCTAAGAAAATATGTTTCTCCATTTCTCGTCCAGGGAAATATATTCTTCCTTTTTAATATTTCTCAAAATATTTCATTCTTCTAGGAGAGGGGTGGGTGCTAACTTTCTACAATTGGTGCCATGTTACTATGCCATATTATGAGCCGAGGTGGCGCAGTGGTTAGAGTGCAGCACTGCAGGCTACTTCAGCTGACTGCTAGCTGCAGTTCGGCGGTTCAAATCTCACCGGCTCAAGGTTGACTCAGCCTTCCATCCTTCTGAGGTGGGTAAAATGAGGACCCAGATTGTTGGGGGCAATATGCTAACTCTGTAAACCGCTTAGAGAGGGCTGTAAAGCACTATGAAGCGGTATATAAGTCTAACTGCTATTGCTATTGCTATTGCTATTATCATGAGAGCAAACTATAATAAATTGGAAGGAGGATCCACATATTATCAGTGAGCAGTCATGTAGCTTGGCCACTCTGAAGCAATGCAAGAGACTCCTGTCCCAAAGGTGCTTTTTCAAGAGGCAACTGGACTTTCTGGAAACCAAGAGAGTCCAGTTGCCTCTTGAAAAAAGCACCTTTGGGACAACCATGACATGGATGACTGAAGAATCCCCATAGACAAGAGACTCCTGGATCAGTGAACTGACAAAGCACTCAGAAGAAGCAATCATTAGATCCATTTGCACCACTTAAAGAGACCAGCTGGTCTCACTCACCTCACAAGATATCCAGATTTAAGGAAAAATCACACGCCCTCAGAAAGGCATTAAAAAAATCAGACAGAATGCCAAGCTTGCATCCTGCCTCTCAGCCATTTCTTCTATGGCTATGCCAACCCTTCTGTAAATAGCTGTTCAAGCCCCAGGAATAAAAATACCACCAAAAAACTCGGGGGGGGGGGGAAACTCGGGAGAAGCTCAGCTACAGTCAGAAAGTCTGGGTTACTGCCAAGAACCATTAAGACTGTTAGAGGCAGTTTCTGAAAATACTTAAAGCAACAGGAATGTGGAATGAGCTTCAGGCAGGTTCTTCGTTAGCAGCTTGATTTTTCCTTGTTTTTCTGTGAGCCTTTTATTATGAGTAATATTTTATTTGGGGGGGGGTTGCTTCCCACAAAATAAATAAAGAAAGAAAGAAAGAAAGAAAGAAAGAGAGAGAAAGAAAGAAAAAGAAAGAGAAACAAACAGAAAGAAAGAGAAAGAAAGAAAGAGAAAGAAAAAGAAAGAAAAA
>QLTV01003482.1:4176-16685 GCA_003457575.1 Thermophis baileyi
AAGTTAAAGAATGAGAAGAATTTTCCTGATATTGCATCCCTGATACACAATCTTCTGAAAGTTTGCTTTCTACCCATCACTGTTATCTTTTCAGCACCAAACCAGGATTTTCCTTTATTTCTTTTAACAGTTTAGCCCAATGTATTGAAGTTAAAGAATGAGAAGAATTTTCCTGATATTGCATCCCTGATACACAATCTTCTGAAAGTTTGCTTTCTACCCATCACTGTTATCTTTTCAGCACCAAACCAGGATTTTCCTTTATTTCTTTTAACAGTTTAGATTTTAATTGTTTAAAATACAATTTGGTGCAATTCTAAATTGCTTTTGCAGTATTCTGATGGATGCTTTGGGGTTCACAGTTTTTGTATATTGTTCTATTTTCCTTTCCCTATGCTAAATGTTGTATTTTATTGTTTTATATTTTATATCCATTTCTATTCTTTTAGACAACTTTTGCTATGGGGTATTTATTAATATAAGAAATGTGCCATGATATTTACTGCCTTTCTACTTCCATCCTGTCCTAGTCTGGCCTTAACTATAGATTCATATCTTACTCCAGACCAATTAACTCAGTTGTTTTGGGAATAGGAGAAGGAAACAAGGACAAATAGAGAAAGATTAAAAACAGCCTGCAGAGACTGAAGATCCTGATGGTTGAGGAATCATTCTAAGCTATTATCTCTATACTGGAGGCTAGAAGAGATAGCTAACCTAATCTCAAGTTAACTCTCTCTTCCAGATCCAAATGACATAGGTAAATGAAGTCAGTGTTTCTCAAACTTGGCAACTTTAAAATGTGTTGACTTCAGTTCCTAGAATTCCCTAGCTAGCATGCTACAGATGTCAAGTAGTGGTTTTCTTGTTATCTTGGGATAATTATCCATGCACTTTTTCTCTTTCTTTAGTCTAACAAAACAAATTACCCAGCTAGTACACTGCATTTAGTGCCTATCCTTAAATTGCTATTTTATGCTACATGACTACTGTTTTACTGTAAATGACAGGGTTCTTTTGCTCTCACTGGTTATTATTGTTTTCCATATTTTAAAACTAGCATTAGCTATTTGAATTACCAGCCCCAGAAAGAAGCAAAATGAAAGATTCCCTCAAAACATTGTTTTCATTTTCTAGCAATACGACTGACAATAATGGTGTGTTCTTTTTTGATAAAAGATTACTAGTTTCCAGTATTTATGGGGGAAAAAACCAATTAGAGAAAGTTCCATCAGGGAGGGATTTCATAGGCTGAATTTTGCAGAAGGTCCATCTATGGCACAGTGATAGAGCAAGCGCTTGAAATCATGAATTTCATTTTACTCCCTATCTGGAGTCTAAACATTTTTTCTAAACTTTTCCTTACCTGTGCTTACTTGCCACTCTAAAAATAAAACCATGCAAGTCAATAAAGGTATCTTAAAATCCCTTTTAAAATCAACTTTCTACATTTCTGAAATTACACTGAAAAAAATTTCTATAAAATGCATTGTTTTGTAATCTGTTGAACAACTCCAATTAATATATTGTCCTAGCAAGATTCTAATACACCAATGGCACCACAAAAATATATATAGAAACCCAGTTAGTACACTGTTTCCAGTCTATTTCATTAAAACATAATCATTTCTTAACTTTGATCTTATTATATATATGAATTCAATAGGCAAAATCTGTGATTTTGTTTTTCTAAAGTTCCTTTTAAAAAATCTCCTGATTATTTATAGCCAAAGATGACAACAATGTTCACTTGTGTCTAGATCAGTGGTGGGATTCAGCCAGTTCAGACTGGTTCAGGCGAACCAGTAGTAAAAATTCTGGCTCCCCCCCCACCACTCCCCCGCTCAGTCACTCCTCATCTCGCCTCCCCAGCATAGCACACTGTGTGGCTCCTCGCTTGCGTTGACCACACAGTCTCTGCGGCTTGCCTGCCTTCCCACGCGGTGCCTGTGGCCCAACTGAGCGGCCCTGATCTGCCTGCCTGGGTAAGTAAGCCTGCGAGTCACGGACTAGCTAGCTCCCCCCCCTGTCCCTGGCCTCCAGCTTACCTGGCTTGCTTTGTCGCTGTGGCTCCATCCAATGCGGTGCTGTGACCTAGCTAGCTGACCCCCACCATCCCCGGAGCTTGCCTGGCTTGCTTCGACGTTCGCCTCGGCCGGTAGGGGAACGCACCATTCTCCAGCTCCAGCCTTGCCTCGGAGCCTCTGCCTGCTCACCGTTCACCTCAGCCGGGTCGGGGAATGTGCCATTCTCTCACTCCGGCCTTGCCCCGGGCCTCCGCCTGCATGCTGCCCCCCCCGGCCTCAAAGGCGGCCTCCCAGGCCGAAGCAATTTATTCAGCCTGCGGCCTGCCGCGCTAGGCTGAAGGGCCACAGGGGGGCAGCATGGGTGCAGGAGGGCCAAGGTGGTTTGGGAATGGACCGGATGGTTCTTCTTACCTGTAAGAAGTCCCATCCAGAAAGCGCTGCAGCGGAGATCTTGCAGCCACTTCTTCCGTCCCTTGCTGAGTCTCGGTCGCTCGCGGAGATGCTCCATACAGGGGTAGGCTTCAAAATTTTTAGCAAGGGGTTCTCTGCCCGGCTGCTGGGTGGGCATGGCCATGCTGGGCATGGCCTAGTCGGCCTCCTGCACCATAGCGGGGGCGGCATTTTTGCCCTCCCTGGGCTCCAGAGGCTTTCTTCGAGCCTCCGGGAGGGCAAAAGGGGCCTCCCCAGGCTCCGGAGGCCTTCTGGAGGCCAGAAATGGCCCCGTTTCTGGCCTTCCTGAAGTCTGTTTTTCGCCCTCCCCAAGCCTCCGCATGCGCCCTGCACTTACCTGCATCCAAAACGGGCCGCGTGGGGACTCCTGGGAGGGGTGGTGTGGGTGGGGCCAGCCAGGAGTGGGATTTGGGAGTTCTCTGAACTGCATAGAATCTTAGCTAGAGGTTCTCCCGAAACCCCGTGAACCCCCAACAGCCCACCCCTGGCTCCATGTGCTCTCCAGGTCGGCAGCTGCTTCTCTCCGCTGCTGCTCTTGCTGGGAGAGCGTCTTGTGCAATTTAGCAGCTGTGAGCCACCACTTTCCTCTAAGTCCCATCCAGAAAGCACTGCTGCAGAGAGAAACAGCATTCAACCTGGCTGCTTCTCTCTGCCGCAGTGCTTTCCGGATGGGACTTACAGGACCCAAAGCAGCAACTCCCGGTTGCTAAATTTTGCTGTGCTGCGAAAGATGCTTTCCCAGCAAGAGCAGCAGGGGAGAGAAAACAGGTTGCTGGAGAACATGTGGAGTGGCTCTATGTGCTCTCTGGGTCAGCGGCTGCTTCTCTCCACCACTGCTCTTGCTGGGAGAGCGAGAGCATCTTTCGCAGCACAGCGAAATATAGCTTTGGGTCCTCTAAGTCCCATCTGGAAAGCTCTGTGGCAGAGAGAAGCAGCCAGGTTGAATGCTGTTTCTCTCTGCCGCAGCGCTTTCCAGATGGGACTTACAGGACCCAAAGCGGCAACTCCCGGTTGCTAAATTTTGCTGTGCTTAAAGGGACAGGCTGCTGCAGCTGTCTTCCGAGGAGCTTTGCTGCGAAGGGAAGCAGAAAAGTTTGGGCAAGTCGTCTCCTCCTTCTCGGCCTCAAACGTACAGACAGAGCAAACACGCACACATCTCACGACACCGGAGGGACTCGCCTATGCTCCGTCTCCTCGCAGAAGGTCCCGGCGCCATGAGATGTGTGCATGTTTGTTCTGTGTGTACATTTGAGGCCAAGAAGGAGGAGACAATTTGGCCAAATTTTTCTGCTTCCCTTTGCAGCGAAGCTGCTCGGAAGGCAGCTGCCGCAGCCTGCCCCTTTAAGGTACTTCGATGCTGCCCGCCGTCTGTTCCGGCCCTGTGCAAAGGCAGCCAAGCGGGACTGCCGCTGGCAAAGGAAAAGGGCTTGACTCTCCCGGTTCCTCCTGGTCGCTCCGTAAGCTGAAGCTAGGTGGCAGAGGGGGGATCATAAGTGGACAGGCTGCAGTGGCTGCCTTCTGAGCAGCTTCGCTGCGAAGGGAGTTAGAAAAGTTCTGCCAAGTCGTCTCCTCCTTCTCGGGCTCAAACATACACACAGAGCAAACACGCACACATCTCAGGGTGCCGGAGGGACTCACCCACGCTCCATCTCCTCGCAGAATACCCCAGCGCCGTGAGATGTGTCCGTGTTTGCTGTGGAGGAGAGGTCCTTCTTAACAAGCTCCAAACTGTTGCTGCAAGCCTGGGTTCCCCGCACGAGCGCTGGAAGTCCGGTACTCTGGTGCACTCATCTCTGTTTCCCTCTATGATGGGCTTTGCTCTCACAATCTCATGCCTGCAGCCAGAGCTGGACTTGCAAGCAGCAGGAACAGTTAGGAGCTTGTTAAGGAGGACCGCTCCTCCACCCCAGCCATGCGTTTTCCAGTCCGGGCTGTTTGGAGTGAAAAGCATGCAATATGCTGCCACTCCTGGGATTCCCTGAACGAGCGCTGGAAGAAAATTGGCCGATGTTCGGCACAGCCAGAGCTGGGCTTGGAAGAGCAGCCGACGGACTTCAGGGCAAGCAAATGTACTCCTCAAACTCCCAATGCCCAAAGCGGCGAGCTGGAAGAGAGATTCGCCATCGTGCTGGTGAGTAGCTGAGTAGGCTTTTTACTTTCCCCACCCCCCCCTCCCGATCCAGTGCAATGCAGACAGCCCAATGGAGGCGGAAAATGGGGCGTTTCCATTGGCCCTTCTCTTTTTTTCCCCTAGCCTCTTTTTGCCAGCATTCGGCAGGCAGGCTCAGCAGGCAGTCACAATCTTTAGATGAGCTTTTATTTTGTCAGCCCAGGGGGGGGGTGAGGTACGTAGAAAATCACCCTGTCTCTGTAGCATCAGTCATGTGACTGAGTGGGCGTGGCCGACTCGATGTCACTCACAGCAAGGTGATTCCCCACCTTGCCGTGAGTGATGTCGAATTGGCCATGCCCATTCAGTCACATGGCCCACCAAGCCACACCCACCAAGCCACACCCACAGAACCAGTAGTAAAAAAATTTGAATCCCACCACTGGTTGTCTGCTAGGGGCTGTGCAAATGCCTCAAAAGGATTTGAATCTTTAAAAACATTAGAGCCAGACTGGTCTAGCAGTTAAGGCACCAGGCTAGAAACCAGGAGACTGTGAGTTTTAGTCCTGCCTTAGCCATGAAAGCCAGATGGGTGTTCTTGGACAAGTCACATTCTCTCAGACCAGCTCACTTCACAGGACTGTTGTTGTGGGGAAAATAGGAGGAGGAAAGTGTGTTGGATATGTCTGCCACCTTGAGTTGTTTGTAAAAAATAATCAAGGCAGGAAACAAGTAAAACAAATAAATAAATAAAGCCCCTTCTTTTCATAGGCTCAAGTAGCAGCATTAAACTGCTGATTTTTGCCTCCACATGCATGTACCTGCCCAGTGCTCATGCAGACAGCCAGGAGCACTTACAAAGCAGATGGATGAACAGATGCAACCAGTTTAATGGTTTAAAGAAGGGTTCTTTATGCCCTTGTCAATGCATTATAAAAGAACTTGTATAGTCCAAATAGCTATTTTGAGCTCATCCACATAGCTTCTTTGGCTGAAAGCCCATCCCACTGCCTCAGCTGGAAGGAGAGGCTGCACTCTCTCATCACTTGGTGGTACTATGTATACAGAATGCTTTGGTTGTGTTTGAGTTCTGTGTAATAGAGAAAGATGCTCCCTTCTACCCAGACTTTCAGAGAATGAGAGTGGATTCTTACTTTGCTCAGGAGACAGCAATTCCCTTCACATTGTTAATTTAGCAATAGCAATAGCACTTAGACTTATATACCGCTTTACAGTGCTTTACAGCACTCTCTAAGCGGTTCACAGAGTCAGCATATTGCCCCCAACAATCTGGGTCCTCATTTTACCCACCTCGGAAGGATGGAAGGCTGAGTCAACCTTGAGCCGGTGAGATTTGAACCGCTGAACTGCTGAACAGTCAGCTGAAGTAGCCTGCAGTACTGCACTCTAACCACTGCGCCACCTCGGCTCTTCATTTCACCCTCTTCAATTCTTCCTGTAAGAAAGAAAGGTACTCCTGGACCCTGTTGCCTCATCAATTCACTTTTCCTCTCTCACGAACATGAGCTTTTGTCCATTCCAAAAAGCTATGGGAGGAAGAGAAGAGGCAAGAAGGAACAGAGGCACCCTCAGCCTTCCAGCTGAGCCAGTGATGAGTTCTTCCAGCTGAGCCAAGGAAGATGAACTCTTTGATGGCTTTCTGCAGTGGGATAGATGTAAGAAAGATCTCTGTAGTTTTCCAGAATACAAAATGCCTTTCAGAATCTGGAAAAAAAAATAGAATGGAAAGATACCAGAAGACTTGCATGGCTTGCCTGCCCAGCCCTCCTTTTCATATTCTGGATAGTAATTGATGGTGATGCAGGGAGAAGTAGAAAGGATGGCAAAGAATGTACCTGGTGCTGACCTTAAATTATCTCAATTATCCCAAGGCATCATTTACTGGCCTTATTATTGAAGTTTGATAAGTATAAGTTGTAGAGGCAGCACTTTTAAAATAACTGCTTGTTTTCCCATCTCAAAAGAGGGAAGCACATTGTCTTTGCTAATGCAGATGAGTCTTAGAGAAGAGCACTGGTTCCCACAAGTGCTGGGATAAATGTATCTAGTTATCAGGATGCTCTGCACCTACTAGCTGACCTTCTGCTTTAAATAGTACATTAGTGCTATTGTCCATAAGATGTCCATGTTTATAGAATGTATGATTCTCTCTAAATATGGAACATGATGATGAGATGCAAATTTTTGCTTTCATATGTTATTTTCAGAATGCATTTTCCTCCTATATCTGGATAGTGATGATTTATAATTCCAAATTCTTTGTAAAAAGAAAAGTTTTAATTTGGAAAAGTGGTTTCATTGATATTGCTGATTTATCATCTGGCTTATATTTTGCTGCTGTTGAACAATCTAATTTGTATTTTATATGGAGCCTCTTTACTTAGGTATATAATTCTACAATGTCTGATCCACATCTTCTGGTGTGCTGCTTAACCAATGTGTTACAGACGAAAATCAATTTAAACTTCTTCTAGACAGCTGGCACAAAGTTGCAGAATAAATCTCCCCTCCCCCCCACACACTTTTTTTTGGCTCTCATCATACTTACCATGCTAGCAATGTGGGGAAAGAGAGAAAGGGAGGATGTGGCATAAGAGCTATTTTAGACTTGTGATTCATTCCATGGGAACTGTAGCGGCTTGACATGAATTATAACAGTTGGAAAACCGTGTATTTGGAGCCAAAGAAATCTAATGCCTATAAAGATTGTACAGGAATAGGGTCAACTATATGACCTGATTGGAAAATTACACTGGAAATCTTGAAAGAATATTTTTCTAAACATTTCTACCACCAAGGAAGTTATGATTTTGAAAATTAATTACTTTCTTATTTAAAAATCTCATGGTAGGGAGAAAAAGAACTCTCTTCCCATTTGACTTTCTCAGGGCTGCTCTGACTTCTCTGCTATTGTTTTCATATAAATAAATGCATAACTGCATTCATGCAGTTGACTGCACATCCAATTCAGCCCTGGTGTGCTATCTTGACTGTTCAGAGTGTGTGTATTTTAAGCAACAACTACCATGATAGTATTTCTCCACCTCCATTTCCTTGCTGCATTCCTTTTTAGTTGCTGCTGCAAAGAGAGTGGTATTCATGGTCAGAGAGGAGGGAAAAATAGCATGATGGGAAAGCACCTGAAAATGGATTTGGACAAGATTACTAATGTATATTTACACAGATTACTAATATATTTGTGTCTCTGTGTGTGCTTTCCAGCCAGTATGGATTCCTGGTGACTGCCTGGACATGTCCCTGCAGTTTTCTTGGCAAGATTTCAGAAGTGGGTTTGCTTTTGCCTTCCCTTTCCTAGAACTGAGAGTGACTGGCCCAAGGTCATCTAGCTGGCTCAGTTGACAGTGGAACTAGAGCTCACTGCTCTATAAAATTCAGCCTCTGAAGTTCTTCTCTGGCTTAATTTTCTGGAATTGGTTGCTTTATAAATACTGGAAATAATAATTTTATATCAAAGAAAATATCATTATTGTCAGGTCTACTGCTAGGAAATGAAAGCAATGTTCAGATCAAACCTTTCAGTTTGTTTCTTTCCAGGGCTGGCAATTCAAATTGCCACTTCTAGTTTTAATTGCTACTAAACTAAACAGTGGGAGTAAAGAAAACCTGTCATGCTAGCTTCCAGTAAAGAGATAGTAGGCTAGTATGACCCCTCAAAAATTGGATTCCTTTATCTCTGTAGGCTGTTTTCAATCTTTCTTTTGTTTATTCTTGTTTTCATTCCCCTACTCCCAATATAACCAGTGGTGGGATTCAGCGATTTGGGCGAACTGGTTATTAAAATTCTGTGCTGGTCCCGCCCCGCCCCACTCCGCCCACCCCGCCCAGTCACTCTTCATCTTGCCCGCTCACCCGGCATAGCTGCTGCTGCTCTCTGTCTGGCTCCCTCGCTTGCCTCGACCACATGGTCTCTGAGGGCCAGCCAGCTTGCCTGCCTTCGGCTGTATCCCACGTGGGGCTCTCCACGCAGCCCAGCTGAGCTGCTCTGATCTGCCTGGCAGCCTGGGTGAGCCTGCAAGCAGCAAGGCCCGAATCCCGGCCTAGCCGCCTCACACGTGGCCCAGTCAGCTTTCCTGCCTTCCGCGCAGCTGAATCCCATGCAGCGCTCTCCGTGTGGCTCAGCTGAGCTGCCCTGATCTGCCTTGGTGAGTGACTGCAAGCAGCAAGGCCCGAATCCATCTAAAGCCCATCTAAAGATTGCGACTGCCTGCCGAGCCTCCCTGCCGAATGCTGACAAAAGGAGGCTGGGGGGGGGAAGAGAAGGGCCAATGGAAAAGCCCCATTTTCCACCTCCATTGGGCTGTCTGCGCTGCGCTGGATCAGGATGGGTTAGGGTTAGGGTGGAGGGGGAAGCAAAAAGTCTACTCGGTCCGTACATACTCACCAGCACGACGGTGAATCTCTCTTCCAGCTCACCGGTTCGGGCATTGGGAGCTTGAGGAGTAGATTGTTTGCCCTGAAGTCTGTCTGCTGCTCTTCCAAGCCCGGCTCTGACTGCAGCCAACCATCGGCCAATTTTCTTCCAGCACTCGTGCAGGGAATTCCGGGAATGGCAGCATATTGCATGCTTTTCAGTCCAAGCAGCCTGGACTGGAAAATGCATGGCTGGGGCAGAGGAGTAGTCCTCCTTAACAAGCTCTTAACAAGCAACTGTTGCTGCTGCAAGCCTGGGTTCCCCGCACGGGTGCCGGAAGTCCTGTACTCCTTCTCCACCCAGTCAGCCCGCGCTCCCCTCTCGCTCCAGGCACCAATTCCCCCAGCGCTCCATGTGCATAACCCCCCCAAATTTTAAAGAATTAGAGCTGCAGGGAGGCAAGGTGCACTCACTGTTTCCCTCTATGACTGGCCTTGGAAAAGCCTGCCCTCACAATCGGACTCCCTTTCTTCCAGCGCTCATTCAGGGAATCCCAGGAACGGCAGCATATTGCATGCTTTTGACTCCAAGCAGCCCGGACTGGAAAACGCATGGCTGGGGTGGAGGAGCGGTCCTTCTTAACAAGCTCCAAACTGTTGTTGCTGCTGCAAGTCTAGCTCTGGCTGCAGGCATGCGATTGTGAGGGCAGGCTTTTCCAAGGCCGGTCATAGAGGGAAAGAGAGATGAGGGCGCCGGAGTACGGGACTTCCAGTGCTCATGCGGGGAACCCAGGCTTGCAGCAGCAGCAACAATTTGGAGCTTGTTAAGGAGGACCGCTCCTCCACCCCAGCCTCCTTTTGCCAGCATTCGGCAGGCAGACTTGGCAGGCAGTTGCGATCTTTAGATGGGCTTTTATTTTGTCAGCCCAAGGGCGGGGGGGGGGGGAAAGGTACAAAGGAAAGGTACGTAGGACGTGAGTGACGTCAAGTTGGCCATGTCCACTCAGTCACATGATGCCCCCAAGCCACGCCCACCCAACCAGTCACTAGAAGAACCAGTTGTTAAATTACTTGAATCCCACCACTGAAGATAACTGAGTTAATTCTCAGTTTTCTTGATCACCAGGTCTGGGGTAAGATATGAACCTATAGTTAAAGCCAGAAGAGGGCAGGGCTAACCTTGGAAGGGGTATCTATCATGACAGATTTCCTATATCTATATCTATATCTATATCTATATCTATATCTATATCTATATATCTATATCTATATATCTATATCTATATATCTATATCTATATCTATATCTATATCTATATCTATATATCTATATCTATATCTATATCTATATCTATATCTATATCTATATCTATATCTATATCTATATCTATATCTATATCTATATCTATATCTATATCTATATCTATATCTATATCTATATCTATATATCTATATCTATATCTATATCTAATCTATATCCTATATCTATCTTATAACAAAAGAATAAATAACATTATATGATAACAACAATCGATATGGGGAAAAGAAAATATATAATTTAAAACAACAACTATCACAACAACTTTATATATTTAAGTTGTCTCATAGTTTCTACACTAGCTTTAACTATTATACAGAACTGCTAACTTTGATTAATAAATGAAGACAATTAAATTGCTTGCTGCCCTAGAATTGTAGGGCCTCTTAAATTCTTTTCAACTCATAACAGATTATATCCAAGCAGAGGTGGTATTCGGCAGGTTCTGAC
The DNA here is from genome assembly GCA_003457575.1 of Thermophis baileyi. Taxonomy (NCBI): domain Eukaryota; kingdom Metazoa; phylum Chordata; class Lepidosauria; order Squamata; family Dipsadidae; genus Thermophis; species Thermophis baileyi. The sequence goes on from QLTV01003482.1 coordinate 14,923, forward strand.
CAGTTCTGGAGAACTGGTAGCGGAAATTTTGAGTAGTTCGGAGAACCGGTAAATACCACCTCTGACTGGCCCCACCCCCATCTATTCTCTGCCTCCCGAGTCCCAGCTGATTGGGAGGAAATGGGGATTTTGCAGTATCCTTCTCCTGGAGTGGGGAGGGAATGGAGATTTTACAGTATCCTTCCCCTGGAGTGGGGTGGGAATGAAGATTTTACAGTATCCGTCCCCTGCTATGCCCACCAAGCCACGCCCACCAAGCCATGCCACGCCCACCAAGCCACGGCCACAGAACCGGTAGTAAAAAAATTGAATCCCACCACTGTTAATCCAAGGATCCTATGAGCCTATCTACAATTCTCCTGGTTTCTAAGCCTGGTGCCTTAACCACTACACCAAACTGGCTCTCTTACTAATGTTCTAGCATTTTAAATATCCTGAATTTTTCTTGAAAGAAAAAGGAAAACACAACATTTCACACATTCCGCAGCTAGTTTTAGAATACTTTGTTCTGGCTCAGTTTAGTGGATTGCATGAATAGAGAAGGAGAAATGAAATACATATAATGAAAAAGAACACAGTCCAGAATTAGTAAATTGCCCTTGCTTCATCCAAGGTTTGCTAAACATTTGCTGAAGGCACTTGGGCAATGAGGATCCTAAAGGATTACCTTACTTGTATTCTCAGAGACATTTATTCTTAAGACGGTGCAAGACAAAACAAGTTGTCAGTAAAACCCCACCTAGTATGTTTCTGCTCTATAACTGTCTCTTCAATGGAATGAGGGAAGCAACCTAGAGCTGTGACTCACCCCAAAAGGGAAGTTCCACTTTTTGTCTTCTTGCATTAGGAACTGTTGAATGATCAGTTGCGTTTGTCACCAGAAATTGATAAAACATGCATAGATATCTCCATGGGTAGTTTCAGCAGCAGATATATTTGAAACCCAAGCAACATATGCTTTTTGATAATTTCAGTATTACAGACTATGGTATCATACAGCATTATCCTATCCAATAAAGCCTGTTTTCACAATTGATATAACCACCACAATGGATGGATGACAGATCACTAATGTGGAAATTACCTTGATAAGTAGCTTTGACTCTGAGCTGACTCAGTCCCCCCCCTTCCCCTGTCCAAATTTATCTATTGATTTCTTCTAGACAGGAAGTAGAGTAAGATTACATTATCACCAAAGGTAAGATTACTTCTAGGGGTTAATGTGCAGACTCACAGCCCCATCACTTAAAACTTACCAATCACAAATAGAAATTTTCCAGGGTCATGGTTGTTTTCCAGGTTCTGAAAAAGCCTTACTGTTAGGTTATAGACTAACAATACCAATCATTTGTCCAACATTATTAGCATCAGTGAAGAATCTTTAGTGACCTGCACACGAGGAAAGAAGTGTTGTGTGCATGTGTGTTCATTAACCAAATGTGATGTAGTGATTAGAGTGATGGACTGGAGCTATATTCCAAAAAATTTACTTAAAGGAGATGTCAGCATATGGAGACTAACAACCCAAACTCTGCTGCTGTGGCAAAAATTCGACTTGAAAAAAATAAATAAAAAAACTACGAGAGGATGTCAGCAATTTAAAGTACTTGAAAGAAGGAAAACTAAAGAACAAAAAGCTGAAAAATAGTTTGCACAAAAAACACAACCTGGAAGAAAAAACAATAACGGAAATCATGGAAGAAATAAAACAACGTGTAATAGCAATAGCAAAGAAAATTGAAAGATACGCTAGCTGCAGTTCG
>QLTV01003483.1:0-23443 GCA_003457575.1 Thermophis baileyi
ATGCTTTCCAAATTACAGGTTTTCCAGTGGTGCGAACGGGGCCCTTGGAAACACGTTAGTTAGGAGGTAGTCCTCGAGTTACGACCACCATCGAGCCCAAAATTGATGTTGGTAAGGGAAAACATTGGTTGAGTCAGTTTGCCCCGTTGTGTGATTTTTCTTGCCACAGTCGTTAAGTGGATCGCTGCCGTTGTGACGTGAGTCGCACGGTGGTTTAAGCGAAGCCGGATTCCCCATCGATTTGGCTTGTCGGAAGGTCGCAAAAACTGATCACGTGACCACCCCCCCCCCACAGGACACTCCAACCGTCATAACTAGGAACCACTTGCCAAAGCGTCTGAATTTTGATCACCCGACCATGGGGATGCTGCCACGGTAGTAAGTGTGAAGAATTTTGAATGGTCACTAAATGAACTGTTGTAAGTCGAGGACTACATGTACTATCTACTGGATCTGTTTGGGCTTTTCCGTCCATTCTGGGGTCAAAGGTGGCTTCCCCCCCCCCTTCTTGGCAGGTGGGATTTTTAGGGGGTCAAAAAATTAAGTCTCCTTGGATGGAGATCAGGTCTTGCTGACCTCATCGACACATCCTGCTGTTTCCTGAGCCAAATGGGTATCTCTGTCATCAGCTATACAGGTAGTCCTGGACTTACAGCCATTCATTTAGTGGCTGTTCGAAGTTACAACGGCACTGAAAAAAGTGACTTATGAACGGTTTTCTCACTTGCGACCGTTACAGCATCCCCATGGTCACGTGATCAAAATTCGGGTGCTGGTAACTGGCATGTATTTATGACAGTTGCATGAGGTCACGTGATCACCATTTGTAACCGTCCCAGCCAGTTTCTGACAAGAAAAGTCAAAATGGTTTCATCTTCGCTTGGCACACCCGGAGGAGAAGAATACTCACGTGCGAATGCTGTTTGTTGATTTTTAGTTCGGCGTTCCTCAGTATTTGGTGAACAAACTGGGCCTATTGGGTTTTAATACTCCTTTATGTAATTGGATACTAGACTTCCTTGTTGATAGGCCCCAGTTTGTGCGAGTTGGAAGAAAAGTTTCTAACGCCATCTCCTTGAGTAGAGGTTCCCCACAGGGCTGTGTTGTAAGTCCGCTACTGTTCACCTTGATGATCCACAACTGTGGATTGTGAAGTATGCGGATGACACGGCAGTAGTGGGTCTTATCCGGCACAACAATGATGATACTGTGTTGTTTCTCCATGTCATATAATATATGTGGGTATATGCATAATTTTGTATTTATTACTACTATTCTTCTCATCCTTCCTATTACCTATCTCCTTCTACTTATGACTATAACCTTGTTGCTTGTATCTTTACGATTTATATTGTTTTATTTAGTTTCCTAGTATGATTTGATTGCTTATTTAGTATCCTGTGACTATCACTAAGTGTTGTATCTTATGATTCTTGATGAACGTATTTTTTAGGTACACTGAGAGCTTATGCACCGAAGACAAATTCCTTGTGTGTCCAATCACACTTGGCCAATAAAGAATTCTATCTATTCTTTCTTTCTTTCTTTCTTTCTTTCTATAGGTATACGCATAATTTATTCATTTATTTATTTTGTCATGTTTATGTAGTGTATATTGGAGGTGGAGACCAGAGGTGGGTTCCTACCGGTTCGGACCGGTTCTATAGAACCGTTAATAAGGCGGCCTGGGTCGCTGGAACCGGCAGCGACCCAGGCCTGCCACGCCCCTGAGCCGGTTCTCTCAGCAGCGCCTCTGGCGCCGCCATCTTGTTTTTTGCTTCTGTGCATGCGCAGAAGCTTTTTTAAAGTACTGCGCATTCACACGCGCTGCACGCAATGCGCGTACGCCCACACGGCGCGTCCCTGAGCAAACCAGCAGTACCTGAATCCAGAACCCACCCCTGGTGGAGACCCTTTGAGAGCTGTATGCAACGAAATTTCATTTTAATGTATGCTGATTAGTGTATATTCAAAGTGACAATAAAGTTATTCTAAGTCTTAAGTCTATGGAGGAAGCTGGATTCGCTTAACGACTGCACGATTCACGTAACAACTGCAGTGATTTGCTTAACACCCGTGGCATGGAAAGGTCGTAAAATGGGACCAAGCTCATTTATCTGCCTTGCTTAGCAATGAAAATGTTTGGGCTCAGTTGCGGCCGTAAGTCGAGGACTACCTGTAATTTTTTTTTCACCTCCCAATCTAATGTACAGCTCTGAGATTTTCTGGCGTTCTCTCGTTCGAGTGCAAGTTATGTTCATCTCCCCTTAGCTTTCCAAATCGGCTATGCAGTGCCTGTGAGAAAAGGAGGTTAAAAACTCCTTTGAGTTGATCTGGGGTGCCGAAGCCTATATAAATATGTTTGTTTGGTTTTCTTTGGCAAAGTAGTATGGTGATGTCTATGGAGATTCTCAGTCATCCAGGTCATGGCTGTCACAAAGGTGCTTTTCCAAGAGGCAACTGGACTTTGTTTTTTTTTTTTTCTTTGAAGACATTTTGCTTCTCATTCAAGAAGCTTCAGCTCTGAAGAAGAGCTGAAGAAGCTTCTTGGATGAGAAGCGAAATGTCTTCAAAGAAAAAAAACCTCTTCAAAGAAAAAATAACCCAGAGTCCAGTTGCCTCTTGAAAAAGCACCTAGTATGGTGATGGTTTGCCATTCGCTTTAGGACTTTTTTTTTTTAACTTCCATGTGTATCTTATCTGCCTGTGATTTCCTCTTGGTCTCTCATTCAAATAACAGCCTGCTTTGTTTAAGGAGAAACTTCCTAACAGCGAGGACAATTAACCAGTGGAACAGCTTTGCCTTCAGAAATCATGGGCGCACCATCACTGGAGGTTTTTAAGAAAAGACTACTAGACAGTCACTTATCTGAAGTAGTATAGGTTCTCCTGCTTGAGCAGGGGGCTGGACTAGAAGACCTCCAAGGTCCCTTCCAGCTCTATTCTATTCTAATTCCAGAAGGGGGCCAAGGTTAACCAGTTGTTGCCCCCTACTGGCGGAGATACATAGGTATGCACCTAATCTCCAGCGAACATTTGGAAAAACAAACAGGACTCGTTCATTAAACCAAATAGAAAAGAGGTCTAGTAAATTCCAAATGGATGGATTCTCTCCTGTCTTTCTGTAAAAAAGCATACCAGGAACCCAGAAGAAGAAAAATGCTTAACCCATTCCAGCTACAGTTGCTGCTAAATAAAATGAATCATAGATGGGTATTCAAGCTTAAGCGGCATCCTTTCTCCTGAATTCAGCTCCCTTGCCTTTCTTTGAACAGATGTTTTATAACCGGCAATCTTCCCGTTTCAGATGCTCAGTGCAGGGCCTGTCAAAACAGGCAGCATTTATTCTTTTGGGGTGCACAGCCTGGAGCACCTGGTGATCTTCCTAGCTTCCTTGGTTGAGATGGAGTTGGGAAGCATGCTTGAGAGGATACACAAAGACGAAAATGTGCTTTGTCACCCTTTAAGTCTGAACACCAAGTACACAATATTCTTTCTTGCCCAGTCATCCAAGAGGCCACAGAGGAAACCCATCTGCAGCTTAACGAATGAGAGAAACTGGCTTGGTTTGCACACTGCATTAAAATACAATTTGATGAACTATGGCTTACTGGATAAACCAGCATCGGCTGGAGATGCACCAGCACATCATTCCAGCGATGGACAACATCCCATCCAGGCCTCTTATGGCTCCTCGGGTCCTTGTGTGCAGCCTCCTGAGATCTTCAAACATTACTGCCAAATTGTAATTTATCACGAGATAAAGGTGGATCAGAAACAGGTACTGTTTTCTGGATTATTTTTTTTTAACTTTCCAGTCCAGCCCACAATCGTGATGACCTCCCTTCAAAGGCTAAGTAGGTCCAACTCTGATAGTTTTTTGAGGTTGGGCAGGATGATCAGGTACTGCCATCTAACTCACCTGTCTGTGACAAAAGAAATGCATGAAATATATAGCTGGATAGTAATCATATCATCCATCTTTCATTTGTTTTCCTGACCCAATTATTATTTGGAATGTACTTCTAGCAGTCTACTCCAAAGCCTCGATAGAACAAAGTCCAGAACAAATTGCACATCCGTGTACTGAACCATATTTTTCAAACCACTATGTGTCAGGGCTCAATGGCAGGAAAATTACAGCATGGTTTGATTAGGGATATTCAGATGGGCTGTAGAAATTAATATAGAGATTTGAGTATCTTTGCTGTCATCTGATGCTCATCCTGATTTGTAGATTTGGTGACCTAAACCTTCGTGGATTTATCTGAACAGAAGCCCAGGAAATGCAGAAAAGAGAACCATCCAAGAAACTCTACAAGGGTTACAGAGTTTGCTCTTCAAAAATATCACAGTGTTTGCTCTTCAAAAATATCACAGCAAGCAAGCAGGCAGGAAATCTGACCAGGTACAAATCCTGAATAACTCCTCAGAACCTGTTAATTGTCTATGCACAGTGACCATATTCTAGATTATTGCATGGATATAAATTCTCACCACATTCGCCGTGGTGGCGCAGTGGTTAGAATACAGTATTGCTGGCTAACTCACTGCCAGGAGTTCGATCCTGACCAGCTCAAGGTTGACTCAGCCTTCCATCCTTCTGAGATCGGTAAAATGAGGACCCAGATTGTTGGGGGCAATAGGCTGACTCTGTAAACCACTCAAAGAGTGCTGTAAAGCACAATGAAGCGGTATATACTGTAAGTGCTATTGTTATTGTCCTCGGCTCAATGAATGTCAGAAGTTCAGAGAAGGTGAAACTTCAAAGACCTAGGTATGTTAGCATGGATAGTAATTCAAAAACCTAGATAGGTTAAGCTTCCAGAAAAGAAGGTACCTAATAGCTGTCTTCAAGTACCTAAAGAACTGTCATGTCGTGTTGCATTGGGATTGCATTGTTCCAGATGGTAAGACTAAAACTAATGGGGTAAGGGACGTAGATACAGGTTAGGAAGAACATTTTGAAGAGCGGTCAAGTGAGTTGAAGAGGTTAGTGCATAGAGGGGCTACTTCATTTTCACTGGAGGACTTCAAACAGAAGTTAGATAGTAATCTACTAGGGATAGTGTTGTGAATCTCGCAGCGTGCAGGGGCTTGGACTTGTTGACCTCAAAGATCGCTTCCAATTCTATGATAAGCCTGGATTTGTGTTAAGCCATAATCCACATTATGGTTTAGCCAAGTGTGTGAAAGTGGTCACTGAGCTGGATCATTGGCTCACCTATGCAGCACTACAATGGATCCTAAGTATCTCAAACCTTTTCTATTTGATGTCTCTAATAAGGGCTCAGGACTGAAATCAAGATCTATGATCCAGTAGTTCTTTCCCTAAAATACTTAATTCTGTGTAAGCTAGATATGCATTATGCAAGCTGGATACATTTCTTGGACAGTCAGGAAATCACGCAATTCCTTGGACCGCAGCTTCTATGCTCATGTCTAAGTGGTGCTATCAAATAGCTCACTCAAGATGAAGCAGAGATGAGAAAAGAGAAGCGATGAAGAACTGTTGCTCTCCTCAAGATCAATAGATGGTCTCCTGCCAACTTCTCATGGCTGCCAGATGGCAAAGAGAATTGGAGTATGATGTAGGCTTTCCCCATGCTCTCAGCCAAGTCTTAATTGACTTTCATCTTTTTGGTTTTTCCTGTTTCAAAATAACAGATGGCCATCCCACGCCAAAATAATGAAATTAGGTTTGGTTGGGGGGAGATGAAGGGTGCAAGGTTGATTTCTCTCAAGGTGGTTAAGACTTTGCCACTATTAAATTCCCCTGCTCGCCCCATTTCCCCCCCTCCTTTTTTTTTTTTTAATACTGAACCTGAGAATTGTGCAGGATAGAGAAATGACTATCAAAGCTAGCCTAAGCAGGACCTGATTGGTACATGGGTCAATCCATACAATTTTTTTTCTTTTCTTTTTATTCATAAACATTTTGAATACAGTGTATTGTCAGGGTATATCATTTACAGAAAAAAAAACCAAAAAGAAATATTAACAAATATACTACCCTGTTTCCCCCAAAATAAGACATCCCCTGATAAGCCCAATTGGGCTTTTGAGTGCATGGCAATAAGGCCAAGCACTTATTTCAGGGTTCAAAAAAATATAAGACAGGGTCTTATTTTCGGGAAAACACGGTAGTAACAATAGTAATAATGTAACAGAATAGTTTTGGCTAAATTTCTCTTTATATTAGCTTATTTATAATTCTGTTAATTATATTGGCATATTTATAATCATAAACCATCTTTATATTTAATTCGTACATAGCAATAATCTTTCTTCATCCAATTTCTACCTCTTGTCTCTAACCACTCATAAAATCTATTCCATATCAAGTAATATTCTGTGTCTTCTTTGTCTTTTATTTTTAAAGTCAGTCTTTCCATCTCAGCACAATCTTAAGATTTTCCAAATTACATCCTCCTCTGATGGAGTGTTCTCATTTTTCCAATATTTTGCAAATACAATCCTTGCTGCTGTTAGTACATGCAAAACTAAATATGTAGTCCCTTTATCATAACCCTCCGGGATTATACCCAACAAACATATTTCTGGTTTCAGGTCTATACATTGCTTAATCATCTTTTCCAACCAGGTATGTATTTTCTTCCAATATTTTCTTGCTTTTATACAAGTCCACCACATATGATAGTAAGTACCTGGGGTCTGGTTACATTTCCAATCCATACAATTAAAGACCACAAGGGAATACAGGCTGGTAGAGATGCTATCATCCATGCTTCTTCTCTTTTCACTCTTAAGATCCTGATACAGATTATCCTCAACTTTACAACATTTCATTTAGTGACCATTCAAAGTTACGATGGCACTGAAAAAAAGTGACTTATGACTATTTTTCACACTTTTGCAGCATCCCCATGGTCATGTGATCAAAATTCAAATATTGGGCAATTGACTCATATTTATGACGGTTGCAGTGTCCCGGGGTCATGTGATACCCCTTTTGTGACCCTGTAACAACCAAAGTCAATGGGGAAGCCAGATTCACTTAGCAGCCATGTTACTTACTTAACAGCTGCAGTGATTCTCTTAACGGTGGCAAGACAGGTCGTAAAATGGGGCAAAATTGACTTAACAACTGTCTCGCTTAGCCACTGAAATTTTGGGCTCAATTGTGGTGATAAGTTGAAAACTACCTCTAGTTTCTTCCCTTCAGAGGCTGCCTCTCCCAATTCAATGTTGCTTCTTTCTTTAGGGGGTTCCATTGCCATAAGTATTAAATTATATCAAATTATAAATTCCATGGGATTGAAACTTGTCCTCTTGTACTGTGAGAATAGGGTGCGGGACTAGATGGGCCAGGGGTTCAATCCAAGAGGGCCTTGCTTAGGTTCTTATGAGCAGGAGCTCAATTGTTGTACTGAATACATATGGTGGAACGTGGTCGGGATTCCCAGGAGGAAGTAATTGTTTTCCAGAGGGCAAATAGATAGCAAAGCTTTGGTGGGAAGAATGTCTACGGAGGTTCTCAGTCACCCAGGTCATGGTTGTCCCAAAGGTGCTTTTTTCAAGAGGCAACTGACTTTCTGGTTTTTCTTGGAAGACGTTTCGCTTCTGCAGCTTCTTCATCTCTGGTTGGAAGGAAAAGAGTTAAAGCAGCTCCTCCTTAACAATTCTCAGAGTATATAGCAGAGGTCTTCAAACTTGGCAACTTTAAGTCTTGTGGACTTCAACTCCCAGAATTCTCCAGCTAGCATAGCTGGCTGGAGAATTCTGGGAGTTGAAGTCCACAAGTCTTAAAAGTTGCCAAGTTTGGGGACCGCTGGTATATAGTGATGCAAATAATTGGTTGCTTTAGTTTGGCTAGATTTTTGTCTATAGGGCAAGAACGATAAAGGAAACTGCTCAGAAATAACTCTACATGTCTTTCTTGGTTCTTGGGGCCTGACAATATTCGTTCTATTGTTCTTGCAACTACAGGTAATCCTCAACGACCACAACTGAACCCCAAATTTTTGTTGCCAAGTGAAACATTCACAACAAGTGTCTTGCCCCATTTTACGACCTTTTGTGCCACAGTTGGTAAGTGAATCACTGCGATTATTAAGTTACCAGCACGGTTGTTAAGCGAATCTGGCTTCCCCATTGACTTTGCTTGTCAGAAGATCGCAAAAGGGGATCACATGATCCCCGGGAGACTGCAACCGTCATAGATATGAGTTGGTGGCCAAGCATCCGAATTTTGATCGTGTGACTATGGGGTTGCTGCAACGGTCCTAAGTTTGAAAAAATGGTCATAAGTCACCGTTTTTCAGTGCCGTCGTAACATCGAACGGTCACTAAATGAGCTGTTGTAAATCAAGGACTACAGTCTTGTCTCCTTCCAAAGTGAAACCTGTATTAAAATGAAATGACAGCTTTGTGAGATTGAATAAAAAGGTGGATCCAAAGATTAGGCCAGGTCATTCTTATGATCTCTGCTCAAGGGTGACATAATGTTCTGTGAAGCCCACTATTAAATTGGTTAAAAACCATGTTTTATGGCCTGATTGGCTTTAACGTGGGTGAGGGTGGGGATGTACCACCATCGGAAACGCTTAAAAAGCAGCTGCATTTATTTTCTCAGGCCGTCAAAAGGAAGAAGAGTAAGTCCGATTGCAGTGCAAGAGGTTATTATCCTAGACTCCTGAGACACCCCACCCCACCCCACCCACCCCGATTGATTAAGAATCTGTTCTCAACAATTTACAGCTATGGTGGGTATTGATCTTTGGCAGCTGTTTTACGGATCGGCCAATTTATTGGTTCCATTTCTTTGTGTAAGCTCAGAGGCCTAAGACTGGCTACCTCTTTTCTATTGCTCTCTTGATGGATTTGCGCTTTTTCTGGTTTCACGGCTGTTACTAAGATAAGAACAATTCCCGATAGCAGAACAAGGGTGGGGGGATATTTATGTTTAAATTCAGGCATGGGCAAAGATAGCTTTCCGCTCTATCTCTCGTTCCAGAAGGCTCTTGCCTTCATAGGCGGCTGCGAAATTCACAAAACACAGCTTTATTGATTTATTTATTAAACAACTGCATACTGCTGCCCATCAACCCAGGAGGAACTCTGGGTTGCAAACGAAATAAAACCGTTGAAAATAATGAACTGGGTTGAGGCCACAATAAAACTCGCATCCATCCGCCAGCCAGCGGTATCACTTCTATCAACGCTCTGTGTTCAGTGCCGAGGGGGGAATAGCATTAGCTGGCTTTGTATATCATCTTACCAAAATAAGAACAAACCACACAATAGCAGCGTGATACAGAGAAGCACAGACATGACCTTGGAGCAGGAATGCAGAGGCAGCAGAAAAAAATTTAACATGACTCCACTTTGGTACAAAGAAGAAGGGAGGGAAGAGAAATATTATCGGGCTTTCAAGAATTTTGAAACTACAGGTAGTCCTGGACTTACGACCACAGTGGAGCCGAACATTTCTGTTAAGTGAGATGTTTGTTAAGTGAGTTTTGCCCCCATTTTACAACTTTTCTTGCCACGGTTGTAAAAGTGAATCACTGCAATTGTTCAGTTAGCAACAAGGTAGTTAAGTGAATCGGGCTTCCCCATTGACTTTGTGTCAAGGTTCCAAGTAATACATCCCCTTCAATAAGAACTCCGAGCCAGGCATATTTCTCAAAGAACATTTTATTGAAACATATCAAATTGGCACAGACTTGGTGGAAAACCGGCTCTAAGTTCCCGCCAGTTTTACACCCAACTAAAAATAAAACTTTGTCACTTCCCCCCAGAGTCTCCAGTCACATGGTCCAATCCAGGGGTAAAATCCAGCAGGTTCTGACAGGTTCTGGAGAACCGGTAGCGGAAATTTTGAGTAGTTTGGAGAACCGGCAAATATCACCTCTGGCTGGCCCCAAAGTGGGGTGGGAATGGAGATTTTGCAATATCCTTCCCCCAGGAGTGGGGAGGGAATGGAGATTTTGCAGTATCCTTCCTCTGCCACGCCCACCAAGCCACACCACGCCCACCAAGCCACGCCCACAGAACCGGTAGGGAAAAATTTTGAATTTCACCCCGGTCCGATCAGCATGTAGTCCAGTTACTAGGTGCCCCCAGTCTCCCCCTTTCGAACACCTGCACAAACTTCCTTGATTCCCAGGGGAAAGAATTTTATTTAGGCTACAGTACCCCAGTTATCTCTATACCCCCACTCCCTGGCCCATTAGATCCAGGCTATGTCAGCCTGAAGCAATGCGAAGAGAAACCTCCTTAGAGGAAAGCTACAGAAAAGAAAATGGCCACAGTTAGGCCAACTTCAGGCTTGACACTTTGCTTTTGTACCCGCAAAGGGGAATCACGTGACCCCGGGATGCTGCGACCGTCATAAGTATGAACCAGTTGCCAAGCATCTGAATTTCGATCACATGAGCACGGGGATGCTACAAAGATTGTAACTCTGAACAGTGGACACTTTTTTCACTGCCGTTGTAACTTTGAAAGGTCACTAAAAGAACTGTTGTAAGTCGAGGACTATCTGTTGTTGTGAACCCACAGTTTGCAATGTTTGTTACGGGGTTATTTTTTCCAGAAACTGGAAGTAAATATTGATTTCCTGCAAAAAAAAAATAGTAAAATAGTCACATGACCATGGGACATGGCAAACAACCTTAAATGCCAAGCACCCAAAATACAACCATGTGACCATGGGGCAGGTGGGGGGAGGGGCAGACAGGATCCTGCAGAATTGTTTGTCTCCAGTTGTGTCTGGCTGCCTAGTGTGTTCAGCAGATGGTCGAATTCAAGTTTCCTTCAATTAAATGTTCAGAGGTGAGTTCCTCCCGGTTCGGACCGGTTCGCCTGAACTGGTAGCGACCCACTGGTGACATCACAGTGACGTCACGGAACCGGTCCGTGGGTGCCGCCATCTTTTTTTTTTTTTGAATTTTTTTGAATTTTTGTTTGAATATTATTATTTTTTGAATTTTTTTCCGGGGTTTTTTTCTTCTGCACATGCACAGAAGCCGAGTTTCCGGCACTGCACAGTTTGTTTTCAGCTTTTTTTTTTTTTTTTAAATTTTTTTTCGGATTTTTCGCCACTGCGCATGTGCGCGCCCACGAGGTAAGCGAGGTAAGTTAGAACCCACCCCTGTAAATGTTGTCAGCTTTTGGTGACCAGAGAAGCGTACCTTCTCCGTAGCAGTCCCTTTTCTGTGTAAAAGTGTATTTTAATTAAATATTTGAACATCTGTCAGCCATCCAGAACGTTTTTGAGTCAGAAGGCTTTAACAAATCACAGAGAGAGTCGTTCTTTCTCTCTACTCAGTACTAGTAAGATTACATCTGAAGTACTGTGTACACTTCTGAGTACTGTTATTTCCAGAAGATTATTGACAAATTAGAAAGGAGACTGAGAAAGACATTACCGGCTGAAGTGGGTTAGGAAGTTTGGTTTGGAGAAAATAAGACTGTGAGGAGATATGATTATCAGGGGTGGGTTCTGGATCCTTTTGCTGCCGGTTCGCTCAGGGTCACGCCGTGCGCATGCCCGCAGCAATAAAAAAATAGCTTCTGCGCATGCGCAGAAGCAAAATTTAGCTTCTGCGCATGCGCAGAAGCAAAATCCAAGATGGCGGCGCCCACGGAGACACTGACAGAACCGGCTCCGTGTTGTCATCGCCAAGTTACTAATGGTTCTAAAGAACCAGATAGAACCAGTAAGAACCCACCTCTGATGATTATCAGTGCTCAGATAACCTAAAATAGGGAAGACAGTCATGGACTCTTTTCCATGGCCACAGAAAGTAGGACAGAAATAATGAGTATAGATCCGGACAACCATCCAGAGCTGTGGTGGAGCAGTGGTTAGAATGCAATATTGCAGGCTTATTCTGCTGACTGCCAGCAGTTCGATTCTCACCAGACTCAAGGTTGACTCAGCCTTCCATCCTTCCAAGGTCAGTAAAATGAGGACCCAGATTGTTGGGGGCAAGATGCTGACTCTGTAAACCGCTTAGAGAGGGCTGTAAAGCACTGTGAAGCAGTATATAAGTCTAGATCAGGGGTGTCAAACTGGCGGCCCAGGGGCCAGATGCATCACACACAAGCCACACCCACCCCAACTCCGCAAATGCAAAAAAACATCATGATGCGTCACGTGACGACAATGTGACATGGCGAGTTTGACACCCGTGGTGTAGATGGTTGCATCAGGTGATCCTCGTGGTCTCTTCCAATGCCATACTTCTCTTTTTGATGACCCCAGTGTTTCAATTAATATTTTCTGTATTGTCAGCATTCTGTCAATACGTTCTGAGCACTTGGCACCTATACATTAATGACCCTTGGATTATAATCAATCAATCAATTCAATTCAATTTATTACAGTCATAGACCGGAGACCGCCTTGGATTATAGTTAACAGAACAACAGAGTTGGAAGGGACCTTGGAGGTCATCTAGTCCAACCCCCTGCTCAAGGCAGGAGACCCTATACCATTTCAGACAACTGGTTGTCAAATCTCTTCTTAAAAACCTCCAGTGTTGAAGCACCCAAAACATCTAGAGACGAGTCGTTCCGCTCATCAATTGTTTTGACTGTCAGGATTTTTGGTATTAATACTTAAAATATTATCTTAATACTTAACACCATCCTTTGTCAAAGTTCAACTGGATGAAAATTCATACACTGCAAGCCATTCAGGTAGAATATTGTATAAACTAGCAATCTCACTCTGGGGTGTTCTCAGGGGTGAAATCCAGCAGGTTCTGACAGGTTCTGGAGAACCGGTAGCAGAAATTTTGAGTAGTTCAGAGAACCGGTAGTGGAAATTTTGAGTAGTTCGGAGAACCGGCAAATACCACCTCTGGCTGGCCCCAGAGTGGGGTGGGAATGGAGATTTTGCAATATCCTTCCCCTGCCACGCCCACCAAGCTATGCCCACAGAACCGGTAGTAAAAAAATTTGGATTTCACCACTGGGTGTTCTGTTTAGTAAAAGGATGAAGATTGTGATCTAGCTTCAGGGGAAGTCATGTACCAGTATCAAAGAAAGCCCATAAAACTATGTAGTGTTCTTCTTCTTCCTCTTTTAGACTATAGAACAAAAGCTCCTGTATCAAAGTAGAGCTTTCCTTTGATCCCGATAGGATTAAGAATCGCATCCTCTTAAGTGTTTATATGCAGCAGTCCTCTCGGGAATTAAGAATGCAATTCCAAATAGAAGTGTACAACTTGAAACCTAGAGAAATCAGAATTAAGGCATGGTTTATAGCTGCAGGAGTCCTCTGGAACAGGGGTCTCCAACCTTGGCAACTTTACGACTTGTGGACTTCAACTCCCAGAATTCCTCAGCCAGCTGGCTGAGGAATTCTGGGAGTTGAAGTCCACAAGTCGTAAAGTTGCCAAGGTTGGAGACCCTTGCTCTGGAGTCTTTTTAATAAGAGTAAAGACTATAAGATAAATTTCTTTGAGAAAGAAAAGCATCCTTGAGCAATGTCTGGATGTGTGGCCTTCAACTCCAGAATTTCTCATGACCATTCCTGATAATTTTGGGAGTTGTCTCGGAAATTCTGGAAGTTGAAGATCTCCAATCTTGAAGTTGCCAGGCTGCTCTAATAATACTTTTCCAAGACCTCAGAGACTGTCCTTAGGAGCATACAGGCAATCCTTAGCTTATGACCACAATTAGGAATAGAATTTCCATTGCTAAGCAAGGCGGTTGTTAAATGAGTTGTTAAGTGAATCATGCAGTCATTCAACAAATTCACCTTCCCCCCATTGACTTGGCTTGTCAGAAGCCGGCTGGGAAAGTTACAATAGCAATAGCACTTAGACTTATCTACCGCTTCACAGTGCTTTACAGCCCTCTCTAAGCGGTTTACAGAGTCAGCATCTTGCTCCCAACAATCTGGGTCCTCATTTTACCCACCTCGGAAGGATGGAAAGCTAAGTCGACCTTGAGCTGGTGAGAAACGAACTCCCGGCAATCAGCAGAATTAGCCTGCAATACTGCATTCTAACCACTGCACCACCACGGCTCTCACATCTCAGCTTGTTGATAATGTTTTGATGCTTCTCCAGAAGAAAATCAGGCTAGAAGTCTAGGAAATACATAATCAAAAGATGGAAGCAACGTTATTAGAAAGTAGACATAGAATTCTCTGCCCCCAAACGGGAGAAAAAGGAATCTGCAAACTGTAACTCTTGTGGTCGTAAGTCGAGGACTACCTGCATTTTGCAATCACCTATCCTGTAGCAATAGCACTTAGACTTCCATACTGCTTCACAGTGCTTTATAGCCCTCTCTTAAGCGGTTTGCAGAGTCAGCATCTTGCCCCCAACAATCTGGGTCCTTGTTTTACCGACCTCGGAAAGATGGAAGGCTGAGTCAACTTGAGCCGGTGGGAATCAAACTGCTGGCAGCCGGCAGTCAGCAGAAGTAGCTTGCATTCCTGCATTCTAACTACTGCACCACCATGGCTCGATCATGCAACCCAGGAACGCTGCAACTGTCATAAATACATGCCAGTTGCCCAATCAAGTGATCTGGGATGCTGCGATATCATAAGTCACTTTTTTTCAGTGCTGTGTTAAGTTTGAATAGTCTCCTCTTGGATGGTCATAGGTTGAGGACTACCCAGGGGTGAAATCCAGCAGGTTCTGACAGGTTCTGGAGAACCGGTAGCGGAAATTTTGAGTAGTTTGGAGAACCGGCAAACACCACCTCTGGCTGGCCCCAGAGTAAGGTGGGAATGGAGTTTTTGCAATATCCTTCCCCCCAGGAGTGGGGAGGGAATGGGGATTTTGCAATATCCTTCCCCTGCCACGCCCACCAAGCCACGCCCACCAAGCCATGCCCACAGAACCGGTAGTAAAAAAAAATTGGATTTCACCACTGCAACAAAGGGTTTGTAACTTAGCATACAGGTAGTCCCAGTGGTGAAATCCATTTTTTTTACTACCAGTTCTGTGGGCGTGGCTTGGTGGGCGTGGTGTGGCTTGGTGGGCCACAGTGGTTGTTAAGCAAACACAACGGTCATGAAATCCATCATTTTTACGCAGTGCGTATTTTTTGTCAAAAACACTGGAAGTCAGCAAAAAATATTGAAAGTCACAGTCACGTGATCGCGGGACGTTGCTGATGGCTAATAAGGTGAGCCAGTTCCCACGCATTCAAAATACGATCATGTGATCACGGTTGGGGGCTGTGCAGTCGTCAGAACTTCAAAATCGGGTTGTAAGTAGTTTTGGTGGGGGTCCATCATCATTTTTAATGGTCGCTAAGCAACCAGTCGTAAGTCAAATACTGCCGGTATTCGTTTACTTGCCAGCCTAAGTTATTGAGAATTTTCTGGTGTCTCCCATCCAAGATTAATCCAGAGCTGATCTTGTTTAGCTTCTCAAGAACAGCCTGTTCGACAGAAGATGCTGGCTCCTGATCTGACATGCTTCATATTAGTAGTAATTTTCTTTGCTACATGGCCATGTTTAAGGAATTTTCTAGAAAACAGATGGGGTTGGCCCTAAGGCTTCCTGCTTGAGCAAGGGATTGGACTAGAAGACCTCGAAGGTCCCTTCCAACTCTTGTTATTCTGTTACCTGCTAGTGAAAGGAGAAGGGGAAGCATCCTTAATGCCTGCACAATACTTTTAGTTTCTTGTTTTTTTTTTCTTTTTGTGCCATGCCTTTTTTTAGAACAGCCGCCCAAATTCAAGAACTGTGCTGTGTTTCTCCAAGCTGTTCAGGAAGCATTGCCATCTAAAACACCAGAATGCAAAATGCTTTATATAAATGAGGAATATATTTTCTGGGGGCAGATTCTGACTATTAAAAACATGAGGGACACCCTATCCCATAATTGCTGCCATTTTTTTTAACTCTATAAATTAACAATGTCGACTGCATATAAAGAGAATTTGTATAAGATGTTTTACAGATGGCATTTTCCACCGGCAAGGTTGGCAAAGATGTTTAAAGATAAATCAGTGAAATGTTGGAAATGCCACCAGACACCGGGGTCATATTATCATATGTGGTGGACATGCATAAAAGCCAAAAAATATTGGATAAAAATATGTTCATGGTTGGAGGAGTTGATACAACAGCATATTGATCTGAAACCTGAATTATTTTTGTTGGGGATTTTACCAGAAACTTATAGTAAAGAAAATGTATACTTGATAATTCACGTAATAACTGCAGGTAGGATTGTATTTGCACAAAATTTGAAAAATGAAGATATCCCTACGGATGAGAATGTGATTAGGAAAATATTAGAATGTGCAGAAATGAATAGGTTAACACTTGAAATTAAAGAGAAGGAACAATCTGATTATTATAATATATGGGAATTATTTTATCAATGGTTAGAAAATAAATATGAAAAGTGAAAAAAAAAGCAGAAGAGTGTAATAGAAAAAAATGTTTTGACAAAGTTAAATAAGTTAAGAAGAGGATTGTTATAGTATTATGTATGGTATATATTAGTATTAGTATTAAATTAAGAATAGATAAAATGATAAATATGGCTGTAAATTGTAATTGTTATTGTATAAAACATTTTCACAAAATATATGTACCCAGACGACACACTGTTTAATGGAAGATGATGTTTGAATTAAAATAAAATAAAAAAATTATTTAAAAAAACCATGAGGGACACCCTGTTGCATTTTTATGAAGAGACCTTTAGTCTGGCTTTCTTTTGGACAATTTAGTGTCTCCAACAGGCAGGGGGACATTTATGGCCTTTTCCTATTGATGTTCTTTAGCAGCTGTTTTTTGGGGATGGGGGGGCACTGCCTCTGTCCCCAGGTATCAGGAACGTCACTTAAGCCCATCAAGTCAAGAGGTCATCAGCTTCTCTTGAAGGTCCATCTCCTCTGAAAGAAGATCAGGCAGGTCTCCATTTGAAAATGTAGGTGTCAGCCCTGGAGCCATTTTCCCCTCTGGCACAGGGCTTCCACAGCGAGGGGGGGAGGAAGAGATAGCTGGGGGATTGTAGCCATAATAAAATTCTTTCTTCTGAGAACCAAGGACTTTCCCACCAGGTGCAAGGAGGTGGGATCTGAGACCAAGCGACCCTTGGACTGTGGCCTGATTGGACATGGGCAGGGGAAAGAAAATTCTACTTTTAACTAGGGGGGAACCCGAGGGGGGTTTAGAGTCAGGTTTCCCCAGATGTGCCAATATGACATGCCTAATAAATCTATACTTTGAGGAACATGCCTGCCTTGGAGTTTTGATTCCGTTGGGTGTGTTACTTGGAACAGTGGTGGGTTGCTGCCGGTTTGGACCGGTTCTCCAGTACCGGTGGCGGAAATTAGCCCCCGCTCGCCGAACCGGCAGCGATGGCCGGCTGGCCACGCCCCTGAACCGGTTCTCCGGTCGCCACTCCTTGAAAGCGGCTTGCAAAGAACCCTCTGCGCATGCGCAGAGGATCATTTGCACGACGTGACGGGCGCGGGCGCGAGCGAAGCATGTGCATGCATGCAAAATGCGCACTTCCAACACGATGCGAACCGGTAGGGAAGGTAAGTAGAACCCACCCCTGACTTGGAACTCTGACAGTAGGTCTTGTTTAATAAGATGATAGCAACGATAGCTCCCACAAAGTTTAAGGGTTTAAAAACAACCGAGAATGGAGTGGAATACATTAAGGCTATTAACCAGAATATTCTGAAGTGATGACACTTGTGTGAACAGGCAGAACGATTAGATTAGCATGTGAGAACAGCACAAGGGGCCGCTTTCATCAGCCCTCATTCTACATTCAAGCCTAGCCAAATGGAAAAGTTACACGGTTGCCCACTTTAGAAGAACAAGGGGGCATAAACTGGCCTTCTCTTAATTGCTGAGATCTTGTCCACCATGACAGCAAGGCAGCAAGAGGTGTTCTCTTTCAATTAACGTGGATCAAATTAAGGAAAGACTGGGTCCGTTCCCTTGGCTTTGGTTCCCCTCTAACCAAGGGCCAAAATGAACAGCCACAGTGCAGATTCCTGTAACAAACTTTGCAAAACCCGCGAAAGAGAATTCGCCAAAACGTTGCCTGTGCAGGACACATGCCCGTTCGTCCTTTTCGGGGAAAAGGATAGTTACCTGCATCAATAGGTGATTACAGGGGAGGGTTCCGGATTTTCTTACTGCCGGTTCGCTCAGGGACGCGCTGCGTAGGGGCGCGCGCATACGCAGTGTCAGGCCGAAGCCATATTTTATTACTTTGGCCTGCCACACTTTACGTTTGAGAATGTATTCTTGCTGTGGGAATTTGGGAGGGGCTGTTGCATGAGGGATGTAGACATGTAGCCATAACAAATTCCTTTAGATTCTCAAGGTCATCCTTTGTCCAGCACCTGCCCGGAAGCTGAGGGGAGTTACTGACACGTCGGCAGAAGGTGACTGGCTAACATCATGAACTTGTGGGTGTGGGGACAAAGGGCTTGATCTTTCAACTGGGTGGAGAAACCCTGGGAGCGTCAGATTCGGGTTTCTCACAGCCGTGCCAACATGGCTCTACTAATATCTGTTAATAAATTGGAACTTTGAGGAATGCTTTGCCTCGGACTCTGATTTTATTTTGGATGCTATTTGGAACCCTGACACACAGTACAAAAAAAAAGCTGTGTATGCACAGAAGCAAAAAACAAGATGGCAGCGCCTATGGTGCCGAGAGAACCAGCTCGGGGGCGTGGCGGGCCTGGGTTGCTGCCGGTTCTAGCAACCCAGGCCGCCACGTTACTAACGGTTCTATGGAGCCGGTCCGAACTGGTAGGAACCCACCTCTGGGTGATTAGCAAGAGGATCGAAACCACTCCGGCCAAGCAAACGTAGAACTAAATCGGATGCTAAAGTAAAACATATCTAGCTGCAAAAGATTTATGTAATGTAAGTAATTGTCTTTCCCTTTCCATGTAGCTGGTTACAGGTAGTTCTCGACTGATGATTGGTCGCTTAGCAACCATTTGAATTTGTAACCTATCTGGATGAAGGAAGTTATGACCCAATTCTGAAGTTCCAATGTTCCATATTTCAGGCTTTTGACAACATGGCTGCATTTACCACTGTTTGCAGGGTCCCGTAGTCACATGACCATTTTTAAGGACATTTTTGCCCCAAACCCTGATTTTTGGCAGAACTGTGCCATACCAAACAAGAGATTTGCTATCTACCTGTCTATCTATCCATCTCTATCTCTATCTGCCTGCTTGCCTATCTATCTATCTATCATCTATCTATCTATCTATCTATCTATCTATCTATCTATCTATCTATCTATCTATCTATCTATCTATCTATCTATCTATCTATCTATCTATCTATCTATCTATCTATCTATCTATCTATCATCTCAATCCATTGTCTGTACTTCTGTCTATCATCTTTATTTGTCTATATGTCTGTCTATTGATCTATCTGATTCTATCATCTGTCTGTCTAACTATCGATCCATCTGACTGTATTGTCTCTTTCTATCTATCTATCCATCTAACTCTATTGTCCATCCATCCATCCATCCATCCATCCATCCATCCATCCATCCATCCATCCATCCATCCATCCATCCATCCATCCATCCATCTATCTATCTATCTATCTATCTATCTATCTATCTATCTATCTATCTTTCTTCTATCTATCTATCTATCTATCTATCTATCTATCTATCTATCTCTTTATCTATCTATCTATCTATCTATCTATCTATCTATCTATCTATCTATCTCTATCCATCCCATCCTGCAATTTCAACTCTTGGTGGCAAACACATTTTTAAAACAACAACAACAAAAAAATAAGAACAATGACACAATAATAAGGTACCATTCTTCTTTCATGGTTTTACTTCTGTTGGTTTTTCACATACTTGGTGTCTGAGGGTAGCCTAATCCAATCTGTACAATAGCCATACTAAAAAAAAAAGTGACCTCTGTGAAATTTTCTTCTATATATATATATATATATATATATAGATAGATAGATAGATAGATAGATAGATAGATAGATAGATAGATAGATAGATAGATAGATAGATAGATAGATAGATAGATAGATAGATAGATATAGATATAGATATAGATATAGATATAGATATAGATATAGATATAGATATAGATATATAGATATATAGATATATAGATATATATATAAGATTACACTGCCAATATTTGCTTTGAATTGGAAATATAACTTAGAATTATTACAAGGAAGAAAAAAAACCCAATGAAAATAAAATGTATCCTCCACATTTTTTTCAAATTAAACTAGCCCTATTGTGCCATAATGTCATTAAAATCCTAACCACTGGTGTTTTTTTTGTTTTTTTGTTTTTGCTAATATCTTTATTTTGTTTCTTTAAAAAAAGAGTACATTCTAAGTGTAGTTTGCAAGTGTTTAATTAGGAAAATCACATATGGCTAAAAGGGTGGGGATTGGAATAGAGTTCTCCTTCAAATTAGCCTTATGATTTTGCAACAGTATAATGCTCTTCCACTGAAGCATCATTTTTGCAGAAAATGTATTTTTGAAAGCACTGTTGGGGGCGGGGGGGAGGGGGGGAAATAGTGCTAATTACAAGACTGATTTCAACATCACTCAGAGTTATGAAATGATTGTCAGATGCTTCCACAAAGGGCTTTCATTCTGCTAGTACCACACTTTCCTCGGAGGGAACCCTGATGGTAGGCTAGCCCTGTCTACAGGAATTTCAAAGTATCCTGAAAATGGGGGGGGGGGGGAATGAATTGTTCCTTCTAAGTTGACAAAAGATTCATTGGCAAATTGGAGGTGCTGCCTTAATCTGACAGTATCTGAGAAAACACGTCGCCCTTCTTCCCCTATCTGAGTGCTAGAAAGCTCATATGCAACCTCTGGAATTGAACCTCCAGGACAGAACTAGTTATAACATTGATGAAATAATTTTGCTTGTTCTTGAAATCTCTACACACATTTAATCTGTAGAATATCTCGTTTCCCTACTCCAGTCCCTGTCCAGTGCCCAACCATCAAGGTTCATCTGAGCCATGGTGGCGCAGTGGTTAGAATGCAGTATTGAGGGCTGACTCTACCCAGAGCCAGAAGTTCGATTCTGACCGGCTCAAGGTTGACTCAGCCTTCCATCTTTCCAAGGTCGATAAAATGAGGACCCAGATTGTTGGAGGCAATGGGCTGACCCTGTAAACCGCTTAGAGAGGGCTGTAAAGCACTGTGAAGCGGTATGTAAGTCTAAGTGCTATTGCTATCTGCAATAAACCTATATAGACCACTTAGATGCTTTGAATTGTGCATCAATTCAATAAAGTTGTTGGTTATTACCATTAAGGGCAGTGTGATGGCACAGCGGTTACAATGCTGGGCTTCTTGGCTGGAAAGCTGACAGCCTGGGTTTAAGACCTGAGCGTCGTGCGATGGGGTGAGCTCCCATCTTTGCCTAATTCCTGCCCACCTGGCAGTTCGAAAGCATGTAAATGTAAGTAGATAAATAGGTACCACTTTGACAGGGAGGAAACAGTACTCCGTGACATCATGCTGGTCACATGACATCTTTGGATAACCATGGCTCAATGGACCTTGAAACAGAGATGAGTGCCACCCCCTGCAATTGGTTATGACTAGTGATTTAAAATCTGCAGGGCTCCTTTTTTTTTAATTACTATTAAAGCCTTACATGACTTAGGGCCAGCTTATTTGAAGAAACGTCACTCCACCTAGCCCACCAGGACAGGAAGGCAGGGCATGTTACACGTCCCATCGATTAGGGATGTACATCTGGTGGGACTACGAAGGGCCTTCTTGGTGATGGCTTCTTCTCTATGGAACATCATTTCCAAGGTACGGTTGACTCCCCACCGTGTTGCTTTTCTGAAAGGAAACATCAGGGACACCGAATAGAGATGGAGCCAATCAAGTTGTTGATTTGATTGCGTTGTTACTGCAATGGGAGTGGGGATTTATTTATTTATTTATTTGTTTGTTTGTCAAACATGTACAAGATAGCAGGTATAGGTATAAACATAAACATAATCAAAGTGAATACAGATAGATGAGGACAATAGGACAGTAGGACAGGGACGGTAGGCACGCTGGTGCGCTTATGCACGCCCCTTACAGACCTCTTAGGAATGGGGTGAGGTCGACAGTAGACAGTCTAAGGTTAAAGTTTTTGGGGTTTGGGGAAGAAACCACAGAGTCAGGTAGTGAATTCCAGGCATTGATCACTCTGTTGCTGAAGTCGTATTTTCTGCAGTCGAGTTTGGAGCGGCTTACATTGTTTGTATCTATTGTGTGCTCGTGTATTGTTGTGGTTGAAGCTGAAGTAGTCATTGACAGGTAGGACATTGTGGCAGATAATTTTATGAACTACATTTAGATCGGTTCTAAGGCGACGTAGTTCTAAGTTGTCTAAGCCCAAAATTTCAAGTCTTGTGGAATAAGGTATTCTGTTGCGAGTGGAGGAGTGGAGGACTCTTCTCGTGAAATATTCATACGTGGTAGATTTTTAACGGCTGCAAACCACACAGAGTCACCTATGTGTGAGCTGGCTGGCCATTTTAGTTTTTGGTTTGTATTCCTTGCTGCTTTTAAATCATTCCTTATTTTTTCTTGGTTGTCCTTTAATTGGGCTGTCTTTAATTATTGATGTTTGCAGGTTTCTTATTGTGTTTTTTGGTTTTATGCTGCTATTTCTCCATTTTTAATGTACTGTCTGCAATTTTCTCATTAGGTAAAAACCCAATCCAAGATAAGGCTTAGCAACGCCCACCCCTCTCCCCCAAACCAATTTGTCAGCTAATTTGTCCTTAGTTTTGTTAATCAAATCCTGCCACTCGATGGCTATTTTTAGACAATGAAGTCATCCAAGGATTGCAATATCCTTTAACATAAAAAAAAAATCACGTTTAGGTTTCCTTGAGTTAAGTGCCCTTTTCAAAACGACCTGCCAACTTTCCCAACTACCCCTTCAAGGGCAAACAGAGAAGGTCTGAGTCACCTCACAGACTGGCAGTAATAAATCCAGTGTTGGGGGAATATAGATCCATTGAAGAGCTCCTTGTAGAGGGCACCACCAAGAAAAACACTATAAATCATTCCTCATTGACCTTTATTCACGGAAAACACATCAGGCGGAAAAATATGCCCCGTTTGGAGGTGATGCAAATTTATAGGACTTTATTTAATGGGTGGGTGGGTGTCATTTCTCTATAAAGGTACAGAATTTCAGAGGAGGTATCATATATGTTGTTATGAGATCTGCTTTTTTAAGGGCAGTGACAGGGTTCAAGTGGTGTTCCATTTAACATATTACATCTTATAGAACAGTGATGGCTAACCTGTTCCAGACCGAGTGCCCAAAGCGCGCACGAAAGCACGCGTGCGCGCCCGAACCCCCAAAATGCAATGAGCACGTGACCCCTGTGCATGCACCCCGCCCCTGCACGTGGCCCCCTGCAGCGCCCCGCCCCGTGCATGCATGC
>QLTV01003483.1:23523-38092 GCA_003457575.1 Thermophis baileyi
CCCCTGTATGCGCCCCGTGCATGCGCCCGCACACATGCATGTGCCCCCCACATGTGCCCCCCCGCATGCGTACGCAGCCCCCCCATATGCACGGCAGACCCGAAGACCAGCTGTCTGGCGGGAGGCGCGCACGCATGCGCAGTGGAGCTGAACTGGGGTGACGGCTCGCGTGCCCACAGAGAGGGCGCTGCGTGCCACCTCTGCCACGTGTGCCATAGGTTCGCCATCACGGTTATAGAACGTAGAATAACAGAGTTGGAAGGGACCTTGGAGGTCTTCTAATCCAACCCCTTGCTCAAGCAGGAGACCCTGTACCATTTCAGACAAATGGATGTCCAGTCTCTTTTTAAAAGCCTCCAGTGTTGGAGCACCCACAACTTCTGAAGGCAAGCAGTTCCACTGGTTAATTGTTCTCACTGTCAAGAAATTTCTCCTTAGCTCTAGGTTGCTTCTCTCCTTGATTAGTTTCCATCCATTGCTTCTTGTCCTGCCTTCTGGTGTTTTGGAGAAAAGGTTGACAACTCTTGAAAAATGGACTCGGG
Organism: Thermophis baileyi; assembly: GCA_003457575.1. Lineage (NCBI taxonomy): Eukaryota > Metazoa > Chordata > Lepidosauria > Squamata > Dipsadidae > Thermophis > Thermophis baileyi. Next base: position 24,066 of record QLTV01003483.1, read on the forward strand.
GTGGGGAGACAGAGACAGAGAGATGGACTTACTGACAGAAAGTCACCTGATGACTTACATGGTCAAAGATGGATTTTAACCTGAGTCTTCCCAGATTCTAGCTGGCTCTGTCGGTGTGGTTCTAAATGTTGCAGAACAGTTCAGCCATGCTGGCTGCGCACACCTACAGAACTTGTGTGATGTGTTGTGGGGGGCCATGAAAATTGGCTAAAGCATTGAGTGTACTTTCAGGGAAGGCAGTAATACGAATCTTAAAAGCCAACAAGAACAGGAAACCACAGATCCCAGGGAGGCTGTTAACTATGTTTGTGAATTCTGCGTTGATTAAATTACTAGTTTCCTCTTGGGAAACTGAGATGCTTGCCAATGTTTCTCTAGCTACCAGAGAACAGCATCTTTGTGCTGCCTAACCTAAACTTTTAGTACAGAACAGCCACAAGTGGAAGCATTTTTACTAGGTTCCTCTCTCCCACAAACATGGCTTCCATCTTTTTTCATCCTTCAAAGATAATTTATAGATCTCAGTTTGGCCCAGTGGATCATTTGTACTCTGTGAGAATCATTTATTGTTCTGGACTCCTTTTATTCTTCCCAACCCTTGAAAAGAAATTATCTAGAGAGCCTCAGAGTTCTATTCATCATTGGGGCAAGTCTCTGAAAAATGAATGAACGGGGCCAAATTTGGTGTGGAGGGAGACGTTGGCAAAGAAAAATTGAAGTTTAAAAAAAAATGAGTCAATTCAGCCCAGGCTGCAGAGAAAAAGATTCCCTCCCCTCTGGGAAAAACAGCTACTCAGAATATTGGTGATTGTTCCATGGTGAGAGGCCTCTCCCTTGGTCCTAGGACCTACAGCAAAGCTGTTGTTAAGGGGTTGGAAAGAATCCCAGAGTTCAAAACAAAACCAACAAGAACACCAGCATTCAAACAGTGCCATACTCCCATCCCTGGCTATTGTGTGTGCTATTGAAAGCACCTAAATGTTGAAAACTACACACACACACACACACACACACACACACACACACACACACACACACTCACTCACTCACTCACTCACTCACTCAGGCATTACCTTAACAGCTCTTAGGTCCTTGGTTAGGACCTGAACTGTGAAGTTTTATACACATACACACACACACACACACACACACACACACACACACACACACACACACACACACTCAGACATTACCTTAACACAGTGATGGCTAACCTTTTTGCCGTTGCGTGCCAAAAGGGGGGGAGGTTGTGCAGGGGGGGGTCACGTGCGTGCATGCCCACACCCATAATTCAATGTCCCCCCCTCCCACGCATGCACGCACGACCTCCCCGCCCTCCCCCGCTTTTGGCACGCGATGGCACGGTGGGTTTTTCGCCCTCCCCAGGCTCCAGAGGCTTCCCCACCCCCCTGGAGGCCCTCCGGAGGCTGGAAACGGCCCATTTCCCGACTTCTGGTGGGACCGGAAGTCCCGTTTTTCGCCCTCCAGAGGCTTTCTAGGAGCCTAGGGAAGGCGAAAACAGCCTTCCCCACCCCCCGGAGGCCTTCCGGAGGCCGGAAACGCCCTCCCAGAGCCTCCGCACAAGCCCTTTACTTACCTCAAAATGGGCTGTGGAGACTCCTGGGAGGGGAGGGGGTGTGGCCAGCCAAAAATCACCTGGCCAGCGCGCGCATGCGTGCTGGAGCTGATCTACGGCAATGGCTCCCGTGCCGGCAGATATGGCTCCACGTGCCACGTGTGGCACGCGTGCCATAGGTTCGCCATCATGGCCTTAACAACTCTTAGGTTAGGACCTGAAATGTTAAGGTTTTACCAGTCTTAGACTGTGAGTCGAATTGAAGATTAAATAACAACAACAATAACAACATCACTCCAGACTTAACAACTGTCAACAAGACAAAAAAGTCTGGATAGTGGATGTGGCAGTACCTGGAGAGAGCAGTAGAGAAGAGAAAGAACTGGAGAAGATAACTAAATACAAAGACCTGCAAATAGAAATAGAACGACTATGGCAAAAGCAAAAAACAAAGGTAGCCCCAATAGTAACAGGTGCCCCGGGTGTATTCCCAAAATAACTGGAGCACCACTTGAACACCATAGGCATTGATAAATCCAAAGTCGATTGCAAAAGGCGGCTTTTTAACAGATTAACAGAGTTGGAAGGGACCTTGTAGGTCATCTAGTCCAACCCCCTGCTCAAGCAGGAGACCCTACACCATTTCTGACAAATGGCTGTCCAGTCTCTTCTTGAAAGCCTCCAGTGATGAACCTCCCACAACTTCCGAAGGCAACTTCTGTTCCATGGGTTGATTGTTCTCACTGTCAGAAAATTTCTCCTTATTTCCAGGTTGAATCTCTCCTTGATCAGTTTCCATCCATTATTCCTTGTCTGGCCTTCAGGTGCTTTGGAAAATAGCTTGACCCCCTCCTCTCTATGGCAGCCCCTCAAATATTGGAAGAGTGCTATCATGTCTCCCCTGGTCCTTCTCTTCAGTAAACTAGGCATACCCAGTTCCTGCAACCGTTCATCGTATGTTTTAACCTCCAGTCCCCTAATCATCTTGGTTGCTCTTCTCTGCACTTTTTCTAGAGCCAACATCTTTTTTTATGGTGTGGTGACCAAAACTGGATGCAATATTCTAGGTGTGGTTTTACTAAGGCTTTATAGTTATAGAGTGGTATTAGTACCTCATTTGATTGTATCCCTCTGTTAATGCAACTTAGGATTGCATTGGCTTTTTTGGCTGCCGCTGCACACTGCTGGCTCATATTTAGCTGGTTGTCCACTAAGACTCCAAGATCCCTCTCACAGTCACTGCTATTAAGCCTGGTTTCACCCAGTTTATATGTATACTTTTGGTTTTTCTTACCTAAGTGTAGGACTTTACTTTTCTCTACATTGAATTTCATTTTGTTTGATAGGGCCCAGTGTTCGAGTCTGTCAAGATCCATCTGGATCTTGAGCCTATCTTCTTGGGTGTTAGCTATTCCTGCCAGCTTAGTGTCATCTGCAAATTTGGTAAGTTCCCCTTATATTCCCTCATCTAGGTCGTTTATGAAGATATTGAAGAGTACTTAAGACGGAGCCTTGTGGTACCCCACTGCTTACTTCTCTCCATGTAGACTTCGACCCATTAAGGACTACTCGTTGAGTACGGCTTTACTTGGAACAGCTTCCATCCTGCCATGATATCTATAACCCCATCAAACATCCACATCTGCCTATCCCAAGTCTTTGGGAAGGACTTGACAGGCAGACAAAAATGCCAAATCCAGTCTGAACATCTGGCTGGCTGTGTGATGAACCACAATTAATAATAATGCTACAATACTATGACTGTTTAACGTGTGTGTGTGCGTGCGCGCGCGTGTGTGTGTGCACGGAGGCAGAACCAGCAGCCAGGTAGAAAGATAAGCCAACATTTCCAACCGAAGGAAATGGCTTGTTATCTAAACTCCGCAGAGCTCCAGCCCCTCCACTGGAAACTGGACTCACAATTTTGGGTTGAACTGCAGCAGCTGAGCAGAAAAACCGATGGACTCAGCTGCTGAGCACTGACGATATGATGGGCCCGAAGACAATTCAGAAGTGGTGCAATCGCCCTTGTGTGAAAGCGATAAAAGGGCAGGTCCTGCATCTTGCAACCCTTTTCCCCATGAGGGTTTCCCCAAATCCCCAAGAATGCACAAATGTCAAAACAACAATGATGCTGCAACATCTCAAAATTATCTTTATTCCTGGCTCTACTATACTGGATACATAGATTTTTCACCTCTATTACAGAAAAATGCTTTCCTATGAAAAAGGTATGCTGCAGTCACCTGCTTGGTATGTGAATACGTTACACAAATGCTTTGTGTTTTGGTTTCCCGCTTTTTATTGAAGTGGTAACATCTGTCTTTCAAACAAACCATTTCAAACTTCAAGGTGGGAGGCCTATATAATTGTATGCAGTTCTATGCCAACGCTTCCTTCTACACGGATACCTGCAAATACCAGGTTACAATCCTTCTCTGTAACTCAGAAGAACATTTGATAACATGAACTATACCTGTAGTTTTAAAGATGACTGCAGGCATACAATTTTAGTGAAAATGAGATGCAATATTTCAAGCGAGAAAGGTAAATCAGTAAAGACTGTATTGGAAGGTGGGGGGGGGAAATGCTGTCAGTATTACTCACAAGGGCTTATCTTACTGAGCTATTAAGAATTAACTTGATGGTAGGACTAAAAAGAAGGGAGAAATTATGCATGTCGTTGGTGGATAGGTTAACGAGCGTCCCTGGCAGAAAGAAGCAGGGCACTTCTTTCATCTCTTACTATAGTTGGCATGCCTAAAATTAAAAAGAAAGGAAGCTGTGTATATAGAAATTGTTTAAAATTGAGACGAGGAAAAATGGGAGGAGTGAGGAAACAAACTCAAAGGTTTGAACCAACAAGGAAGAAAAGCATGGCATTCACCTGCCAAATGCATTTGCATTTCCTTCCTTTGGCTGTGTTTCTGTAGCTTTCTCCAACATTTTGTTCTAGGAAATCTTCAGGAATGCTCATTACTGTTTATTATGATGCCCTTGAGCAATGATACGATTCTTAATCTCACCCTGAGCTTCCTGAGCATCCGGCAAGAAAAATAATTCTTGATGCCTCGCCTCATATCCCAAAACCGTTCTCGGAAACGACTGTCGCCTTCGTAGTGGAAGGTGCAATTGATCAATAATCAAAGCCCCACTCCTTTTTAATGTGTATCGTACACACTTGCACTTTTACACTTGCATGTAAAAGGAGCAGGGCTTTAATCACAGGTTGTTTGCCATGTTGAAGCCAGGAACTATTACGATAGATGCAGGGGTCAAATCCTCTGAAGTCTGCTACCGGTTCTGTGAGTCTGCTACCGAGCGCGCCTGAGGCGCGCCCGCGCAACGCTAAAAAAAGAACATTTTGAAGCCTTCCGAGTCTGCAAAGGTAAGTAGAATAGCGAGGGGGGGGAATCCGCTGTGCCACACGATTTAGATTAGCTAGAAAGCAGGCAATCCGACGATTCTAGCTAATATAAATCGCGCGTCACAGCTGATCGTCGCCCAGCTGATCGTCGGAAACTGAACCGGTAGCATTTTTTACTACCGGTTCGGGAGAACCAGTCCGAACCGGTAGCATTTCACCCCTTGATAGATGCCCTCGTCCCAACAACAATTCATACTCGAATTGGACTTGAAGAGAGAAACCTGTAAAACAGGATGCAAATAATCCTGACCTGACATACCTTTTAACAGAGTTGGACACAAATTTTGGCAAGAATTTCAATTTCTACCAGAGAGAAGAATAGTAAATAGGTATGTGTGTGTATACACAAGAATATTAGATAAAAGTTATGCACCTTAATGATGTTCTAACCACGAAAGAAGCTATCTCCGCATTAGTTCTTTAAATTAAAGGTGGAACTTCTGGGTTATCTTCAAAGCTCAAATTCTCGGCGTCCATAACTTTGGGCTGCTGAAGCCTTAAAGGTCCTTGCCCCATCCAATCCTTTTTATGGACAATATTTGTCACATCAGGGAAGGAATATTTGGTAGGATCCACTTCCAACTTCTCCAGACCCTCGTGTCTGCAATAGTAAGCAAATAGACAAATAAAAGAAAGGGGAAGTTAATCTACCTTCATATAAAACAGAGCAGATTCAGTTAAAAAAAAAAGCCTTCTAAACATGTATCGCTATCCAGCAGGACATGAGAGAATTCAGCTCTCAAGAGCTACTTCAGAAATCCAAGCACAATTTGAGATGTTCTCTAGTCCAGGGGTCTCCAACCTTGGCAACTTTAAGGCTTCTGGACCAACTCCCAGAGTTCCTCAGCCAACTTTGCTGGCTGAGGAACTCTGGGAGTTGAAGTCCAGAAGTCTTAAAGTTGCCAAGGTTGGAGACCCCTGCTCTAGTCAAGATGTTCTCTACTCTTCTCCCCAGAGCATTAGAAAGATATTCTGATGATTAAGTGGCTTCTTGTGAACTCCTTGATAATATTCATCTCTAATTATCACTTTGCTCATTTCAGGTCTACACGATCTGTCAGAAGCTGGATATGGTTTCCTTAAAGGCTCTGCTCTATCTTCTCTCCTGAGGAGCAAACGCTGCTACTGTTTTCCTTCACAGCCCTTGATCTTCTTTTCACGTTCTTAAGAACTAGCACTAAGATGATTGGTTGGCTTTTATTTCCTAGTAAGGCCAATCTTCACAAGTCTAACTGGAAGCTCATTCTTAGTCCAGATAAATAAATATAGCAAGAGTGTTTAAGACAGGATGGGCCCTTTAATTCTTTTTAGGAGAGAATTCCACAAATATTCACTCCAAAAGTCTATGGAGATTCTCAGTCATCCAGGTCATGGTTGTCCCAAAGGTGCTTTTTTTCCCCCTCAAGAGGCAACTTCAAACCCAAGAATAAGGCAGAAGCTCGTCCATCCCAAAGATAAAACACCCAGACAGAAACTGAGCAATGAGATATCTGCAGTACAACACAGTGAGCCATGTGCAGATCTGTACATTGGGGAAACAAAACAACCACTTCATAAACACATTGCACAACATAGGGGAACAAACCCATCAGGATAAGATTCAGCAGTCCATCTGCATTTAAAAGACACAGGCCACTCTTTTGAAGACAACAAAGTCCATATTTTGGACAGAGAGGATTGCTGGTTTGAAAGAGGGGTCAAAGAGGCCATCTATGTCAAAATTGAACAGCCCTCTCTCAATAGAAGGGGGAGGGATACGACATCATCTATCTCCAATTCACAACACAGTCCTTTCAATAGTTCCAAGAAGGCTTCACACCAATTTGCACCACTCAGGTGACCCTGAGGACACAGATAAACCTCCAAGGAGCCTCAAGGACTCTCTAAAAGAATGCAAATGACCATCTGTCTGCAAGGAGTATAAATCCTTCCATTCCCCACCATCCAGTCAGAGCTGAAGAAGCTTCTTGGATTGATTGATTGATTGATGATTGATTGATTGATTGATTTGCATTTCTATGCCGCCCAACTCCCGATGAAAAGCGAAAAAGAAAAACCAGAAAGTCCAGTTGTCTCTTGGGGGGGGGGGAAGCACCATTCACTCCAAACATTTTAGAGATTGTCAGATATAATTAGCTAACCTGGATTCTACAACCAATACTGTGTTTCCTGTCAAGATAGAAGAAAGAGGTATCTAATTGTGTCTACTAATGCTGCTTAAAATGAGTTTTCAACAGTGTGTAAGCTATGCTTGACAAAACTGGGGAGATGAGTAAGCAGAGACTGGAAGCTGGAGAGTTATAACTTTACAGTATAATGCAGGTACCCACTCATTGGCTTGCTTAAGATGTTACCATGGCAGATTGTGTTATGTAAAATTACATTATGCTTGTTAAACCTGCTATACTCCTATCTTGCCGTCATGAAATCATACCTTGGTCCAAGATTTTTTAGCCTTGATAGTATGAGAGTTTCCTGGCAAACAAACAAACAGACAAACATATCCTACTGAAATCACATTACTACGGACTGTATTTATTTCTGAAACTGTCTTCATAGGCATCTGGTAGAGTGTGGAGTTACAAAACGTTGCCTCGTGATTAAAAACTCAGCAACTTGTATAATTTGATATCGCATCAGAAGTTGGGACGCCAAGAACATGAAGACAGGATTTGTGTCACAATGGCGCGCGCGCGTGTGTGTGTGTGTGTGTGTGCGCGCGCGCACGCTTGCTGTCTTTTCATGATCCAGGTTAGCTCTGGGTGCCTCGTCCCTGACATACTGCTGTTCAGTCAGTGCTACCGAGACAGACTTGAATACAGGTAGTCCTTGACTTACGACCACAACTGGGTCCCAAATTTACAAAGTTGCTAAGCGAGACAGTTATAAAGTAAGTTTTGCCCTTTTTTCCCGACCTTTCTTGCCACAGTTGTTGAGTGAATCACTGCAGTTGTTAAAAGTAATAACACAGCTGTTAGGTGAGTCTGGCTTCTGGGACACTGCAACCGTCATAAATACGAGCCAGGTGCCAAGCATCTGAATTTTGGTCATGTGACCATAGAGATGCTGCAACGGTTGTGTGAAAAACAGTCATAAGTCACTTTTTTCAATGTTGTAACTTTGAACGGTTACTAAACAAATGGTTGTATGTCGAGACTACTTGTACGCCATAAAATATAAAACAATAACAAAGGGAAGGGGACGCAGATGGAAGAGAAAGGAACAATGTGTTTTTCAACCCCTTTTCTCTCCTTGCTTTGTTCACACCAAACTTTATCCATTTCTCCAAAAGTGTTTCTTCCATTGAAAGCAGAAAAGCATGGATGATGACCTCCATGAGAAAGAAAATCCCATTTAGTGTGAAGGAAAGCAAACATATTTCTCTTTAAGGTAAAGGTTCCCCTCGCACATACGTGCTAGTCGTTCCCGACTCTAGGGGGCGGTGCTCATCTCCGTTTCAAAGCCGAAGAGCCAGCGCTGTCCGAAGACGTCTCCGTGGTCCTGTGGCCGGCATGACTAAACGCCGAAGGCGCACGGAATGCTGTTACCTTCCCACCAAAGGTGGTCCCTATTTTTCTACTTGCATTTTTTACGTGTTTTCGAACTGCTAGGTTGGCAGAAGCTGGGACAAGTAATGGGAGCTCACCCCGTTACTAGGGATTCGCACTAGGGATTCGAACCGCTGAACTGCCGACATTTTGATCGACAAGCTCAGTGCCTTAGCCACTGAGCCACCGCGTCCCTATATTTCTCTTTAAAACACAACTATTTTTCCCCCATTATTTATTTGTTTGTATCTCACTTTTATTATTTTTATAAATACAGATAGTCCTCGACTTATGACCACCACTGGGCCCAAAATTTCTTTTGCTAAGCGAGATATTTGTTAAGTGAGTTTTGCCCCATTTTACGACCTTTCTTGCCACGGTTGTTAAATGAATCACTGCAGCTGTTAATTTAGTAACACGGTTGTTAAGTGGCTTTCCCGTTGACTTTGCTTGGCTAAAGGTCACAAAAGGTGATCTCATGATCCCAGGACACTGCGACTGTCATAACTATGAGTCACTTGCCAAGCACCTGAATTTTGATCATGTGACTGTGAGGATGCTACAAGGGTCATAACTGTGAAAAATGATTGTAAGTCACTTTTTTCAGTGCCGTTGTAACTTCGAATAGTCACTAAATGAATTGTTGTAAGTACATATCCATATTGTACTATTGTACATCCCTCCGTGTTGTAAGTACATAACTGTTGTAAGCAAACATATCCAGCACATTTTCCTCCTCCTATTTTGCCCACAACAGCAACCCTGTGAGGTGGGTTGGGCTGAGAAAGTGATTGGCCCAAAGTCACTCAGACGGCTTTCATGCCAAAGGAGGAACTAGAACTCACCATCTCCTGGTGATTGGTCCAAAGTCACCCGGCCAGTTTTCATGCCTAAGGCGGGACTAGAACTCACCATCTCCTGGTGATTGGCCCAAAGTCACCTGGCCAATTTTCATGCCTAAGGCAGGACTAGAACTCACCATCTCCTGGTGATTGGCCCAAAGTCACCCGGCCAGTTTTCATGCCAAAGGCGGGACTACAACTCACGATCTTCTACTTTTTAGACTGATGCCTTAACCAGTAGTCCAAACTGGTTCTCTACCAATAACTCAAGGCAGCGAATGTATCCACCACACCTGCCTCCTGTTTCCCCCCCCCAATGAAAAGGAATTAGGAAAGGATCAAAGTGCTTTGCTCTTCTTGGCCTATTTCTTGCTCTGCCTTTTAAGTAGACAGCAAGGAACTTGCTCTGGGTCAGTTACTGCACTTGAACTTTGGCTAAACACCTTTCATTTGGCCCAGAAATGGGAGAGATGGCACTTTCCCATCACGCTAAGTTGCCAAGGTCAGATTCTTAACTGCAAGATAACCATCTGCCAAAAGTTTTTCTAATTACCTGATTGAGAACATGAAAACCAGTAATATATATCTATGGGATTCACATCAAAGCAAGGTGCAATTCTCCTTGCCATTGGCACAGCACAACCATGGGAGTCAGGGACACACAAGATGTGTGTTTAGTTGCACTCAGGCAGTTCATCAGGCATTATTTCCATTAACACCCCCCCTCCAAATCAAAGAAGGGAAGCCTAAAGGTGCTTTTTCAGGAGGCAACTCGACTTTCCTGTTTTCCCTTTGAAGGCATCTCGCTTCTCATCCAAGAAGCTTCTTCAGCTCTGACAGAATAGTAGGGAATGGAAGGATTTATATTCCCTGCAGACAACTGGACATTTGCATCCTTTTTAGAGGGTTGTTGAAGCACTTGGAGGTTTATCTGTGTCCTCAGGGCCACCTGAGTACTGCAAATGGTTCCTGCAGTCTGCCATTTTTCCCCCCTCTGGAAATCCATTCCTTATTCCCACACCATTCAAAGGGTGTTCATCCCAAATTGTATAGCTAAAAGTCTGTAGAGATTCTCAGTCATCCAGGTCAGAGGTGGGTTCCTACCGGTTCAGACTGGTTCTATAGAACCTGTAGTAACTTGGCGGCCTGGGTCGCTGGAACCGGCAGTGACCCAGGCCTGCCATGCCCCCGAGCTGGTTCTCTCAGCGGCACCATCTTGTTTTTTGCTTCTCTGCATGCGCAGCTTTTTTTTTGTACTGCGCATGCGCCCGCGCGGCGCGTCCCTGAGCGAACCGGCAGTAGGAAAATCCGGAACCCACCCCTGATCCAGGTCATGGTTGTCCCAAAGCCATGGGACTTCTTGGCAGTCCAGTTGCCTCCAGAAAAAGCACCTTTGGGATAACCATGACCTGGATGACTTGAGAATCTCTACAGACTCAAAGAAGGGAAGCCTGAATTACCATCAGAACACGAGAGAAGCAGAAAAAACACCTTTCTTTTCTTCTGTCTCCCAACAAAAGGTATTTTGGAAGTGTTTCAGGTAGCCCTCGACTTACAACTATAACTGATCCCAAAATGTCCATCGCTAAGCAAGGCAGTTGTGCCCCATTTTACGGCCTTAGGCCATGGTTGTTAAGTGTGTCACTTCAGTGGTTAAGTGAATCAAGCAGTCGTTAAGTGATCTGGTTCCCTCATTGATTTCCTGGGATGCTTCAACCATCGTAAAAAACATGCCAGTTGCCAAGCACCCAAACTTTGATCACATGACTTTGGGGGATGCTGCAACAGTCATAAGTGTGAGTATTGGTCATAAGTCACTTTTTTCAGTGCCCTTGTAACTTTGAACAGTCATTAAATGAATGTTTGTAAGTCGAGAACTACCTATACTTACTTTGAACATGAAACTTCAAACTCCAGTGGAAGTCTCTATTGAAATGCAAGGAGCATTTTGAAAGACATTTTAATTTGGGGTGGGGGTGGGGGGAGGAAGGGAGAAATGGCCAGGAGAAGAAAGAAAGCATCCCTTTTATTTTATTTTTATCCCCACCCACCTAGTCAGGAGGTTGCTCAGGCTTTCCCAGAGTTGCTATTAACATAATGCTCCTTGAATTCATGCAATTAACATAACAACCAGTTTGGCTTTTAGTGAGAAGTTACAGGCTCAAAAAGTTTGAGAGGTATTCCTTTTTAAAGCTCCACAGCTAGACTTTGCATGCTATTAAGCTCTTTTAATAACGTGGTTTTTGAAATGACAGAAAAGTATAGATGGCCATTCCGGAAAGGCAAATCATTGCTGCCTTCCCAACTCTTTGCAAAAAGTGTGTTGTGACTTTGACTTAGAGCAGGGGTGTCAAACTCGATTTCACTGAGCTCCGCATTAGGGTTGTGTTTGACCTTGGAAGGCTGGGGTGGGCATGGCCAGGGATGGGCGTGGCCAGCTCGACGTCACTCACGGGGGGGGGGGGGCACCTGTGGGGGCAAAGTCCTAAGGCAGGACTTCCCTGAGCCCCTCCCTCCTCCTCTAAGATCACTCCTTCCTTCCTTCCTCCCTCGTCTCATAATATCTCCCCTTCCTTCCTTCCTTCCTTCCTTCCTTCCTTCCTTCCTTCCTTCCTTCCTTCCTTCCTTCCTTCCTTCTTCTTCTTTTTCCTTCCCTCTTCATTCTCCTTTCTTCCTTTCCCCTCTTTCCTTATTTTTCCTTCCTTGCTCTCTTCCCATCTTGCCATCTTTTTCTTTGTCTTTCTTCTTTCCCTTTCTCTTTTCCTGTCCCTTCTTGCATGCTCAAATGCAAAAGGGGAAACATTTCTCCTTTGGTTTTGTTTTTAGTTTGTTTTGATAGCCCTCTGCCAGCAAAAACGGAGCTTAGGGGGCCTCACGCGCTCCCACCGCACCCCATTTTTGGCTGCCACGGCCTCCAGCAGCCCTCTGCCAGTGAAAACGGAGCCCGAGCTCCATTTTCACTGGCTGAGAGCTGCAGGTGGCCGTTACAGCCGAAAACGGGGTCCAGGGGGGGCATATGTCCCCCCCAAGCTCCGTTTTTGCTGGCAGAGGCACCATGGGCCGATCCTTTGCTGTTTCCAGGCCGGCCCCGCGGGCCAAATCTAAGCACCCCGTGGGCTGGATCCGGCCCACGGGCCTTGAGTTTGACACCTCTGACTTAGATCATTAAGCCTCTTCCTCAACCAGTTTACTGCTGCCACTTAAAAGGCCACTGAATATGTCAGAATAATCCTGCCCACAAGTTTCTCTAAAAAAAAAATAGATTCACTTAAAACATAGCCACACGGAGGGTGCCGCCTGCAGTGGAACGGTAACTGGATTTCCCACGGAGGATCGTTCTGGTTCATCAAAAAACGGAGCCCGCAGGAAATGTTTAACAGGCTGCTTGGAGATGTTTTGGACTCAATGGCATGGAATCCATTACCAATTACCAATTAAATTAATTCCTGTTCATTACCAAGAATCAATTAAAGAAGTTTTAATGGCTTGTGGTTGTTGTTCAGTAGCTAAGTGGTGTCCCATTCTTTGCGAGCCCGTGAACCATAGCACGCCAGGCTCCCGTTCCACTGTACAGATAGACCTCACTTTACGTTCGTTTAGTGACCTTTCAAAGTTACAACGACACTGAAAAAAAGTGACTTATGACCGTTTTTCACAGTTACGACCTTTCCAGCATCCCCCGGGATCATGTGATCGAAATTCGGACGCTTGGCAACTGACTCATATTTATGACCGTTGCTGTGCCCCAAGATCACGTGATCCCCTTTTGCGACCTTCTGACAAGCAAAGCCAATGGGGGAAGCCAGATTCTCTTAACAACCGGGTGGCTAACTTATCAACGGCAGTGATTCACTTCAAAACTGAGGCAAGAGAGCTCGTAAAATGGGCCAAAACTCACTTAGCAAATGTCTCGCTTAGCAACAGAAATCTGGGGCTCAATCGTGGTCTTAAGTCGAGGACTGTCTGTATAATGTTCGTGTCCAACTTTCTGCTTGTTCACAAGGTGACCTGCCTGACTGCTTATATGAGGTTCTGCCATGGTTCATTGTGGTCAGAACATGATGATTATCCTCTTCAGCAGATGACACAAGAGTGCTGGCTAAGATTCCAGCTCCGGGCAAGTGAAAAATACTGATTAAGTCTGCAAAAGAAGTAAGAATGGAACAAATAATACTACGGCTGCCTAACAGAAATTGTGAGGAAAGAAGGAGATGCAAACAGAAAAAATGAACCCAGAACACCCACATCGTTGAACCCAAAGCTATTATTCTGTAGAGATTCTCAGTCGTCCAGGTCATGGTTGTCCCAAAGGTGCTTTTTTCAGGAGGCAGCTGTACTTTCTTGTTTTGTTTTTCTTTTGAAGAAGTTTCGCTTCTCATCCAAGAAGCTTCTTCAGCTCTGACAGGATAGTGGGGAATGGAAGGATTTATATTCCTTGCAGGCAGCTGGTCATTTGCATCCTTTCAGAGGGTCGTTGAAGCACTTGGAGGTTTATCTGTGTCCTCAGGGTCACCTTTGGGACAACTGTGACCTGGATGACTAAGAATCTCTACAGACTTTTAGCTATACAATTTGGGATGAACACCCTTTGAATGGTGTGGGAGTAGGAATGGATTTCCAGAAAAAAAAAAGCA
>QLTV01003483.1:65046-78488 GCA_003457575.1 Thermophis baileyi
ATCCATCCATCTCATATATAAAAATTACGCATACCTATTTTCTCTTTCTTTCCTTTTCTCCTCAAGATACTGGTGAATCTCTAACCTGGCCTCTGGAGTATGAGGCACCGGTTCATCCCAAAACTCTCTGTCTTCATCGTCATCCTCAAGTATTAATTTACGAAAATCTCCATCTCCTTCTTCACAATTTCGGTGGTTCTCTGTTCCTTCTACGGAGTAATAGCTGGAATGTAATGTGCAAAAGAAAACCTTGGGGCATTTGATTCATTTGTCCACTTCAAATCCTGCTCTCCAGCCACGTGTCTAGACCAATCGGAGAGCAGCCCTACCAGTTCCATGTGAAAGAATGAGGAATGAAGTCTGTTGCAAAGCAAAGCCTCGATTCCCAGCATCACTTTTATTTGCACGAATGACTCTGGACCAGAGGTGGGTTCCTCCAGGTTCGGACCGGTTCACCCGAACCGGTAGCGACCCGCTGGTGACATCACAGTGACGTTACGGAGCCGGTTCGGTCAGTGCCGGTCAGTGGGCGCCGCCATCTTTTTTTGGGGGGAAATTTTTTTGGGATTTTTTTTTCTTCTGCACATGAGCAGAAGCCGAGTTTCCGGCACTGCGCATATGTCACCATTTTGTTTTTGGCTCTTTTTTTAATTGTTTTGATTTTTTGGCACTGCACATGCACGCGCGCGGCCATGCGGCGCAGGAGGAAGCGAACCGGCAGTGAGGTAAGTTAGAACCCACCCCTGCTCTGGACTCTACAAGGAATGTTCTTATAAAATAAAACAAAGCATCTTGGTGCTTTATTTGGAAGTGTGCCTCCTTGCCCAGAAACTGTGGAGAAGGGAGACAAAATTGAGCTACAGTTGAGTGATAACAAAAGAGCATTCTCTTCCATTCAACCTGTGGTGTATTCCTTTTTTCCCCCCTGATGGCTCATATCTCTCCATATCAGCTATCCTGAGAGAGGGCTTGCAACCGACTTCCAAAATTCCAAATTAGCTTCCAAGTGCAAAAATTAATAATAATAATAATAATAATGGACAGCCATAGATTAGGTAGCAATAAAAATGTAACAAAGTTCGGTATGATTAAATTTGTTGGGATTACCCCATCTTTCTGTCCTGTGAATCTCCGGGCTATCTACAAGAAAGAGTTTATTATAATGTTCAAAATTAAAATGAAATGAAATGAAACAAACCTAATCTTACAGACACAATCTAGAAGTTCTAGATTTGCATCAGCTAGGCAATCTTTCTCTTACATTCAATCACATTCAGATCTAGTTCCTAGCTGAGTTCATGGGATCTCAGGGAGAATAGAGGATACACTAGCATTTATGCATCAATCTCTTTTGGTCCGAATTCCTGCCCAATCTGTTCAGGCAGAATGGCTATGCTTTGGGTCCCATCAACTAAGGAATGCAGGTTGGGAAGCGCCTAGCACAGGGGTGTCAAACTCGATTTCATTGAGGGCCGCATCAGGGTTGTGTTTGACCTTGGGGGGCCGGGTGGGCGTGGCCAGGGTGGGCATGGCCAGCTCGACGTCACTTGTGTCAGCGGTGCCTGTGGTGGCCCGAGCGCTCTGCCAGCAAAAACAGAGCTCGGGAGGGTCGCGTGCAGCCGTACCGAGCTCTCTTTTCACTGGCAGAGGCATCGTGGGCCGGTCCTTCGCTGTTTCCAGGGTGGCCTAAGAGATGTGTCTGTTCTGCCGCAGCATCCACTATTTTCCCTCTGGAGATCAAGATGATCCCAACCCTGTTGACTTTTTCTAAGTCCTTCAGTACTAGATTCTGTGCCCGGATTTGGCACCCTGAGCGTGTGCAGGGATCTATTTCATGCAGTGGTGGGATTCAATTTTTTTTACTACCAGTTCTGTTGGCGTGGCTTGGTGGGCGTGGCGTGGCTTGGTGGGCGTGGCGTGGCTTGGTGGGCGTGGCTTGGCGGACATGGCAAGGGAAGGATACTGCAAAATCCCCATTCCCTCCCCACGCCAGGGGAAGGATACTGCAAAATCTCCATTCCCATCCCACTCCAGGGGAAGGATANCCAAATCCCCATTTCCTCACGATCAGCTGGGACTCGGGAGGCAGAGAATAGATGGGGGCGGGGCCAGTCAGAGGTGGTATTTACCGGTTCTCCGAACTACTCAAAATTTACGCTACCGGTTCTCCAGAACTGGTCAGAACCTGCTGAAACCCACCTCTGATTTCATGGATAACTTAGTGTTTGTGATGGGCAATTTATTCTCTGCTGCTAGATATTTTAATTTTTCTATTTAGTTTTAATTTTGTTCACTGCTCAGAGTCATTTGGTGACATGCCTGGCCGTACAAATTAACTAACTGAAAATGGAATAAATAAAATCCTATTCGTATATATTCAGTTTTCTCTGCCCCAAATGAACCAAAGAGGCACCTACATGGGCGTCTTAATATCTGTGCGTGGTTGTTGATCAAAGCCCAGATTCTGTCTTTTCTTCTTCTCCTTCCTTTCCTTCTGCTTTTCTTGCATCCGACTTTCTGCCTCTTTTTTTTCTTCTTCTCTTTTCAGGAGATAGGTTTGCTCCTGCTCGTGGATTTGTCTTTCCAGCTCAGGATAGTTCTGTAAAGCCTGAATCCTTTCTGACCGTGTTACCTCTTTGCAATCCAAAAACTTTAAAAAGAAGGGGTGGGGGAGGAGAAAATGATATTTCAATACACCAAGCAAGAATTCTATCCCTCTTTGTTTTTATTAAATTACTCTTTTTATTAAATTTAAAATGATTAAATGCCAATTTCCTCTAGCTCCAATTATCATAAAATCACATGTACTGCAAGGACGGACAACTTTTAAAAAGAAATACTGTATTATGGGGGGGAAAGGGCCAATGGTGTGGGCAGGACGATGTTTGCTGATGGTTTGCAAGTGAGGGGGAAGAATATTTTCACACAATTTTAGGAATAAAATAAAGCTGGTAACTGACAAGCAAATCTGCCTTCCATTGTTTTTTTTCCTTAAGTTACACATTCTAAAACAGATGTAGGAAAAATAAAACCTGAGACATATTATTATCAGGAAACTCTGAAACCTCTTTTTAGTGAAATTCTTTAGGCAGGGTCCACCAAAATTTAATAGTGAATCATCAAATCTTGAGGCAAATCTTGAGTTCCCGTTTCTAGAAAAGAGAAGACAAAATTCCTAAAAGTGTGAAAATATTGTTCTTACCTACTTGCATGACATAACTGCATACAAATAGCCCTCGACTTACAACCTTTTGTTTAGTGACCATTCGAAGGTACAACGGCACTGAAAAAAGTGACTTGCGACCATTTTTCACATTTATGACCGTTGCAGCACCCTCGAGGTCACATGATCGAAATTTGGATGCTTGGCAACTGGAATGTATTTATTTATGACGGTTGCAATTGTCCCGGGGTCATGTGATCACCTTTTGCAACCTTGCAAGCAAAGTCAATGGAAAAGCCAGATTTACTTAATGACTGTGTTACTAACTTCACAAATGCATTGATTCACTTAACAATTGTGGCAAGAAAGGTCGTAAAATGGGGCAAAACTCACTTAACAAGTGTCTTGCTTAGCAACAGAAATGTGGCGCTCAATTGTAGTGGTTAAGTCGAGGACTACGTGTATAATCCTACTGTCACTTAATCCTTTAATTCAAAAGTTGTCCAACCCACATGAGCTTCTGCATATACCAACTGCCTCTATCATTAGGAAGGTTTCTGGTTGGTAAGATCTGCAGGAGAAGAGCAATGGGTTTGTAGGCATGACAAGGTCCCCTGCCTTGTTCTACCTTGGCAACTTTAAGACTTGTGGACTTCAACTCGCAGAATTCCCCAGACAATGGAATCCTATATGTACCACTACAGCCATAAATATCTTTGAGTAAAATGTAATGAATTCTCTAACAAAGGACCACAGCCCCAGTACGTTTTTCTTAATTGATGTTATCTTCCTGATTTTACTACTTTTTCTAAAGTACTTTATATTTTTGCATAAGTGTGTTAAGCCAAAGGTGCTTTTTTCAAGAGGCAACTGGACTTTCTGGTTTTTCTTTGAAGATGGTTCACTTCTCATCCAAGAAGCTTCTTCAGCTCATTGCACAACATAGGAGAACAAACACATCAGGACTAGATTCAGCAGTCCATCTGCATTTGAAAGACACAGGCTGCTCTTTTGAAGACAACAAAATCCACATTTTGGACAGAGAGGACCGCTGGTTTGAAAGAGGGGTTAAAGAAGCCATCTATGTCAAAATTGAACAGCCCTCAACAGAGGGGGAGGGATAGACATCACCTATCTCCAATCTACAACACAGTCCTTTCAACCATTCCAAGAAGGCTCCACACATTTGCACCACTCAAGTGACCCTGATGACACAGATAAACCTCCAGGTGGCCACCCATTTGCACCACTCAGATGACCCTGAGGACACAGATAAACCTCCAGGTGACCTCAATGACTCTCTAAAAGGATGCAAATGACCAGCTGTCTGCAAGGAGTATAAATCCTTCCATTCCCCACCATCCAGTCAGAGCTGAAAAAGCTTCTTGGACGAGAAGCGAAATGTCTTCAAAGAAAAACCAGAAAGTCCAGTTGCCTCTTGAAAAAAGCACCTTTGGGACAACCATGACCTGGATGATTGAGAATCTTCATAGACATGTGTGTTAAATTAGAGATTTCTCCCTTTGAACCAAAGGGGGCTATTGTTATTTAAATTACATTTTATTTTAATCTAATAGACATACTCTGAGTTGTTGTAGGGTAGCAACCACGAACTGCCTATAGCCTTCAAAATCAGTGCATGGATTTCCTATGAGGAAGAGCTCTTCAAGATGTACATTATTTTTCAGTATTTTGACACTAGATAATTCTCCAATGAAATTTGCTGTCAGGTCCAACTTCTGCAGATCTTCACAACCTGTTTGAAAATGAAAAAGGACTTTTAAAATAGAATGATCAACTCTACATTGAATTAACAAACACTCCTATCTCAAAGTCATCATACTGACCCCCTTCCTCATTCATCCTTTTTATGAAAGTAAGGATCAGATGCTAAAAGGATAAGCAACATTATTTTAAAAATGATTAAAATTCATTTCTCAAGTCATAAAACATTTTCTCATAAAGCAGGAGATGTAAATGTTTAAACATTTATAAGTGCAAAATCAGGAAAGTGATTTATAACTTTCAGATTTCAAGACAATAACCATCAATCGTATTTGTATTATATTATATTTTATTATGTAATTTTACATATTACTTTATCATCTTACTTTATACTTCGTGACCTGCCTAGAATCCCTTGGGATTTGGGTAGTCAAAGCATTTCATAAATTAATAATATGTGATCAGAAATAGCAGCTTCTTCCCAACCTGTTTTTTTTATGCCCATGACATCAAAAATATTTGTTTCTGATGTTAAACTATAATCATCCAGGACGCACACATTCAGAGTAGGATGGTTAACTAGAAGTGTACAGAATCGCTGGTAGTCAGGCAACATATAAATTAAATATATTACCATTGATTGCACAGTCAGCCAGATATTTAAACTGGATTTGGCATTTTTATACAGCTATCGAGTTCTTCCCAAGAACTTGGGATATTATTATTACTGCTCCAGGACTGCAAGTGGCCTCTTAAAACTTTGGGTTCACTCTCAAAATCATCTAAAATTGTATACAGGAGTACCTCAGTACTCATCATTAATTGGTTCCGGGAGGCACGATAAGTACCAAAAAGGATGAGTAGTAAACAAACTTTTCCCATAGGACATAATGTAGGGCAGGGGTGTCAAACTTGATTTCATTGAAGGCTGCATCAGGGTTGTGTTTGACTTCGGGGGGCAGGTAGGTGTGTCTGGCATGGGCGTGACCATGGTGGGCATAGCTAGCTCAACGTCACTCATGCCGGGGGCACTTGTGGTGGCCCGGGCAGGGCTGGGGGAATCCACTTTTGCTAGTAGTTTGTTTTGCTACCACTCTGCCAGCGAAAATGGAACTCCCCCCCCCCCCGGCTCCATTTTTGGCTTGACGGCCTCCTGCAGCCCTCTGCCAGAGAAAAGGGCCACCGTGCACGGTCCTTCCGAGCTCCATTTTCACTGGCAAAGGCACCACGGGCCGGTCTTTCGCTGTTTCCAGGGCGGCCCCACGGGCCAGATGTAAGCACCCCGCAGGCCGGATTCAGCCCGTGGGCCTTGAGTTTGACAGCCCTGATGTAGGGAGTCACAAGGCAGTTCTAGATTCTACTGTCGAGTACCAAGCAAGCAACAAGTACCGGGTCAAAATTTTTGTGCATTGAGTACCAAATTCGATGAATTTCAAAGCAGTTGAGTATGAAGGTACCACTGTATGAGGATGTGACAGTTTGAAAAAGAAAGACACAACAGTTGAGATGCGCCTGCCTTTTTTGCAGAAATAGATGCATATGTATTAACAAGCATTCCCCATAGAAACATTCTTTGAAAGACAAATATCTTACCTTCCAAATTTTCAAATTTTTCAATGTTGTTTAAAGCCAGATTTAAATATTCAAGTTTCTTCAGTCGGCTCACATTTTCTGAAACATAATTATTACATGTGTCAGTTTTGCTAGGATACACTTAGCCTTGCCAATAGTTCACAGCAGTTAATCCTTAAAAAAGAGCATCCGAACAGAAATTGAAACAGGGAAAAAAAGACTTCTTAAAATACCAAAAAGATTACTTGAGCAAAATGATGAATTAATTGTAAATTAAATACACAGAATGTTTGTGTCAGAAAAAGAAAAGCATGGCATGAATTAAAAGGATCTTCTTATTCAAATGACATCCCTCTCTACTGCAAGGATTTGGAGGATTAAGTTAAACTGCCCAGTTTTTTACTTTTGAAAAATCCAAAGGATTGTTGACTGGATTAATTTGAATAAAACACAGAGAGTATATCGGCATTGACTCGAAGGTCCCTTCCCACCCTATGATTCCACGTTCTATGTATGTATTAAGGAGACATTTGCAGTAAAGGTTAGGTCTACTTTCCCCATTTTAAGTGGTTTTTCTTCCTTGAGTTATCGTATATCCTTTTCATTGCCAAGAAAGATCACTACGTACATCAATTCACAGACAAGTATACCAACCAATTTTGGAGATCAAGTTGTTTTGGAGATAGAGAATTCTTAAATTTCGGCACCATTTGTCCAGATGTTCAATTTTCTCTATGTCCTGTTGATGTAGGGAAACTTCTTCCAAAGAGAACAGTTCACAGTTGTTATGCTCTGCCCGTTGTCTAACCAATTCTTCCGTGACTGAAAGACATATCATAGAACAGAGAATCAGTTTCTTCCGTACAACAGAAAGGATGCCGACTGTTCCTTGGAAATAAACTAAAATCATTCATTCATCATTCATTCATTCATTCATTTATATACAGGAGCTTCATAAAAGCAAACGGAATTTTAAAAAAAAACCCACAATGATAAGAATGGCAAATGTCTTGTAACATATGGCACAAACAATGTGTTTTGATTGGCATTGCCTATTGTGTTCCATCAAATGCATGCGGTTGAGAAATGGATCTTATCAGAGCAAAGATTTTCCTTGGCAAATGAAGAATAAATGACCCAGAGGAATAATCTCACTCATGTTTAAAGAGGCACTAATGAACCTTCAATACTTCATTATTTTGCAATGAATGCTTTTTATTCAGAGAAAAGCTCAACCTTATATGCGTCAATAAAAGAAAATGGCAGGAGGAGTTTAGAGCAGCACTCCCCAAGCTTTTTGGCACCAGGGACCGATTTCATGGAAGATAATTTTTTCATGGATGGGGGGGGGGGAGATGGTTACGGTTTCATTCGCTCGCCCGCCGCTCACCTCCAGCTGTGCAGCCTAGTTCCTAATGGGCCACGGTACCAGTTTGGGGGCTGGGAACCCCTGGTTTAGAGGGAAAGTCTCCCCCACCCAAAATAAATAGCGTTCTTCAATCCCATTATACCCATATGGCAGTGGTCGGCAACCCATGGCTCTGGAGCCACATGTGGCGGTTTCTTGGAAGACAATTTTTGCATGGATGGGGGGGGGGGAGATGGTTACGGTTTCATTCGCTCGCCCGCCGCTCACCTCCAGCTGTGCAGCCTAGTTCCTAATGGGCCACGGTACCAGTTTGGGGGCTGGGAACCCCTGGTTTAGAGGGAAAGTCTCCCCCACCCAAAATAAATAGCGTTCTTCAATCCCATTATACCCATATGGCAGTGGTCGGCAACCCATGGCTCTGGAGCCACATGTGGCTCTTTCATCCCTCTGCTGTGGCTCCCTGTCGCTGGTCGGTTCCACAATTGATAGGGCTTTCGGTTAGGACAGGTAGAGGAAAATGGACGCCGCGCTAGGAGGAGACTCTATGGTGGGGGAACCGGACTCCAGAATTGAATGGGGGGCTTCCGGTTAGGACCTTTGTGGCTCTTTGAGTGTTTAAGGTTGCCGACCCCTGCCATATGGGAATTTTAAGTGACTCAAAATGTGGAGTTTCAACCATATTGCTCTATTGTCCATGTTTCTTTGAAAGATTATCCCTCCCTAAAATCAGTAAGAGACATTTTAGAAAATCTCTTATATTAAATGTGAAGCATATACTAGTATCAGATAATCAGTATGTGGAATAAATCCTTCTTGATGGGGGTATCAAAAAGATAAAAGAATTTACAGGCAAGAACCTGGGAGAGGAGATTCACCCCAAAGGGATACAGACTAACCCACGGGGGGGGGGGGGGGTCAGCTCCTCCCACCCCGTCCAGCCCACCTTGCAGGGTTGTGGTTGCTGCAGGGGGAAGCCATGCAAGGAGAGAAAAGTGAGAGAGGAATTGAATGGAGTGAGGGATTTAAAAATGTGTATGATTTATCCAATTAAACTTTAAAACCTGATTTATATTATTAAATTGATATTTGAAATTTAACTTATCAATGTAATTTACATTTAATAGAAAGTAATAGTTAATATTTAAGTGAATTATTTTGTATATTTTATTTTTATTTTTACATAAACTTTATAACTTGATTTATATTAAATTTATAATATTTGATATTTAGCTTATAGATTTAATTTATATTACGTTTAATAGAAAGTATTTAATTACCGTTAATATTTAAGTGAATTATTTTTTACATTTAAATATATATTTATATAAATATATAAAATGCTATATCTTATTTATATATATATATAAACGCATGCATATTTATATTTCACAAATATATATACCGGTATATATTATATAAATAATTATGCATATATCCATATTCATATAATAAATTATATATTTATATACATTGATTTGAGAATTAAAATTATATGCAAATATACACACACATACATTTCTATGTACTAATAATAAATCAGGGGATGGGGCTGATGGGAGCTGTAGTCCAACCCCTACACCCTGCGGATGCCAGGATTGAGGGAGCCTGGTTCGAAGGACAGCCGGGCTTCGGGTAGGAAGCGGCTTTGTCTTTCCTGACTTGGGGGGGGGGGCGCGGGGGACGACAAAGCCCATCACGGCGTGGCCGATAGGAGTTGTCGTCCGCCCTTTCTGGACGAGGCCGGCTTGCAGGTGGTCTCCGGAAGCCCCGCGTAGCAAACTCGGAGCTTCCCCGCACGCCACCGCGACTGAGGAGCGGTTACTCACTCCGCACCATGCCCGCCGCCGCCGCCTCCCTCGCCTCCCTCGGCCGCTTGTGCAGGCCGCTGGCGGGGACGCCGCTTTGTGGTCGCCACGGCAACCAAACCACGCACAGCGCTAGCCCCGCCCGCCTCGGGCGGAGAAAGCGGCCCAAGAGATAGATGAGAGAAGGGACCCAATCTACCCACAGTTCCGGTGCTGCAGCGAGCGCCGCGTTCTCCGAGTGGCTGTCTCGACGCGGTGTCCTCTAGCCGGGAAGGACTCCAATTTCAGATTAATCAAATCAGATTAGTCAGAGTTGGAAGGGACCTTGTAGGTCATCTAGTCCAACCCCCCGCCCTTCCATTATTCCCCCCCCCCAGGCGCCTGTAGAATGGGCAATGCAGTCAATAAATTTGATAAATGGGCTGCAGCCGTTTGGGAAAGGCAAATCCTTTGCAGATAATCTTAAAGTGAAGAATTTTTCTTCTCCCTCCGACCCGTTTCTTGGATTTGCGTGGAAAATAACGTAAAGAGAAGTCGCTCGGATACCGGAATTGTTGAAATATCTGGGCGGGTAGTGTTTTCTATTGAGATAGGGACAGATTGCCGCCTTTCCATTTAGCATTTGGCAGAGAGATTTTAACTGATGGGAAAGTTCATAGACTATTATTATTATTACAGATAGTCCTCGACTTATGACCACAATTGAGCCAAAAATTTCCATGGCTAAGCGAGACAGTGTTTAAGTGAGTTCTGCTCCGTTTTACGACCTTTCTTGCCACCGTTGTTAAACGAACCACTGCAGTTGTTAAGTTAGTAACACGGTTGTTAAGTGAATCTGGCTTCCCCATTGACTTTGCTAGTCAAAAGGTCGCAAAAGGGGATAACAGGACCCTGGGACACTGCAACCGTCATAAATATGAGTCAGTTGCCAAGCGTCCGAATGTAAATCCCGTGACCATGGAGAGGTTGCAATGGTTAAAAGTGTGAATAATAGCCAAAAGTCACTTTTTTCAGTGTTGTTGTAACTTCTAACGGTCACTAAACTAACGGTTTTAACTCAAGGAATAGCTGTATTCATTTTTGATAAACTTGGATTTATTATTCCCCTTCATGGATTACTGCCTTCAGCAGTAATAGGAATTGTTATAGGAAAATTAAATGTAGCTTTAATGCTCACAGTGAGGGCAAATTTAACAGTGCCTTACCCTCTTGAATTGAATTGCACTGCAAAGTGACTGCTATAAGAACATATACAGTATTTCCTGACTAATATCTCCAATAATAAGCCAGAAAGATACCAGTTGGTGCTGGCAGAGAAATAAGAGATGATGAATTCTAGTCCTGCTTTAAGCAAGAAAGCTGGCTGGGTGACTTTGGGCCAATCAGAAGATGGATGTGAGTTCTAGTCCCAATTTAATCATGAAAGTCACTTTGGTGACTGGCTGAATCACCAGGAGACGGTGAGTTCTAGACATGAAAGCTGCTTGGCTTTGTGCTCAGAATCCACACAGATTACTTAGATCAACTATTACGTATAAAGAAAGATTTATACAACTCTCACCGACAAGTGGAGGAATTTGTACTCTGTTCTTTTTGATATTCTAGACAGACTGTTGAGTAGGACTTGGTGGCCTACCCAAAAGATTTCTGAGGTCCACCAAGAACAAAGCGAGGCACTGTTTGTACCTAAATAGGACCCTTTGAGACTTCAAAGCAGCTGGAACAGCACTGACCATGTCTAACCTGATCCAGGAGGGTTGCCTGCTGTTGATCTTAGGTAATTTCCTCTACTGGAAGTCAAGTCAGCCAAACAGAAGGATCCTGATTTCATTTTACTTGCCTATGTTGCTATTTTAGGTCCAGCTGGGTTTTCATGAAAGTTCAGGGGAGAAAGCTGAGGTACAAAAATTGTGACACAACAATAGGCCCAACAGGTAAGTAGCACCCTGTTTAGCCTTTACAAAGGGTTGGGTTGGGTAGTTTCAGATGTAGACAGAGGCTGATGGGACCCAACTGTCCTTTACAGGATACAGTCGCTTCTCCAATGCAGAAGAACAAGCTAAGCCAGTGACTACAAAGAGCTACCAGGTGAGCATGGAAGAATTTCTGGACCAAAACTGTACAGACCTGCAAAAATGAACCAACCTCCTACAGTATATGACACATGGATGCCATTACCACCTTCGTTTGCCATCTGTCCTCCTGGGCTGGAGTATTTATCCCAACTTGATTGGTTATTAATCCACCAGAAATATGAAATTCTGGAGATGATCACATCTTTTGAAACAGCCAACAAGTACGAAGTAAGAAACAGGCTCGGGGAAATGGTGTATTTCGCCACAGAAGAGAACAATTTCTGCGTGAGGAATTGCCTTGGGACCTTGCGGCCTTTTACCATGGTGATCTCTAACCACGTGGGACAGCAGGTCATCCATCTTGTGCGACCTTTCCGTTGTGACGGCTGCTGCTGCCCATGCTGCTTGCAAGAAATGGAAATCCAGGCCCCGCCAGGCTTACCCATTGGCTACATCCAGCAGCTGTGGGACCCCTTTCTGCCCAAATTTGTAATCCAAAACGAAGCTCACAAAGATATCCTGAAAATCATTGGACCTTGCATAACGTCCGCCTGCTTTGGCAGTGTGGTATTTGAGGTGATGGCACTAGATGAAAAGACCAGCGTTGGAAAGATTTCTAAGCAATGGGGAGGTATTCTCCAGGAAATGTTCACGGATGTGGATTTCCTCGGAGTTTCATTCCCTCTTGATCTTGATGTTAAAATGAAAGCAGTGATGCTTGGGGCTGGTTTCCTCCTTGATTTCATTTTCTTTGAAGGAGGTGGAAGATGTAGTGTTTGGTGTTAAAAGCTGACCATCCTTGCATTATAAAACCTTTAGAGAAAGTCCTTGTGTTGATCTATTCTTCCTTGGCTAAAACGGAGAGTCAGGTTTGCTTACTAGAGATCGTTTTGGGATAACAAATATTAAAGCTTATTTTGAATAATATTTGGTCCGTAAACCTTTCCTGCACTTGTAGGAGAAGAACTATTTCAGGACGTGACTGTATTTTAGGCAGCCTTTCAAACCAAAAGGAAAGAAGTTTTCTTTCTCTGATGGTTTGGTTAAGAAATCTTGGATGTTTCTTTTAAGGTGCCTTTCATTTGTTCATCATAATTTTTGAGATCTTATGGAAGAGTGCATAGAGATAACAATAAGAAGATATTCCAGCGTGTTGTAATTATACTGCATCCGGTGTAGCTGTAGGACTGAAATACTACATCTTCAGAAAGTCACGTATTCTGGTTTGAAAGCTATGATCTTTAATAAAAGTTAGAATAACAAGGTTGGGAGGGATCTTTTTTTATTATTTATTTATTTATTTGTTTGTTTGTCAAACATGTACAAGATAGCAAGTATAGGTATAAACATAAACATAATCAAAGTGAATACAGATAGATGAGGACAATAGGACAGTAGGACAGGGACGGTAGGCACGCTGGTGCGCTTATGCACGCCCCTTACAGACCTCTTAGGAATGGGGTGAGGTCGACAGTAGACAGTCTAAGGTTAAAGTTTTTTGGGTTTGGGGAAGAAACCACAGAGTCAGGTAGTGCATTCCAGGCATTGATCACTCTGTTGCTGAAGTCGTATTTTCTGCAGTCGAGTTTGGAGCGGTTTACATTAAGTTTGTATCTATTGTGTGCTCGTGTATTGTTGTGGTAGAAGCAGAAGTATTCATAGACAGATAGGACATTGTAGCGGATAATTTGATGTACTATGCTTAGGTTGGATCGAATACGGCGAAGTTCTAA
>QLTV01003483.1:78613-127745 GCA_003457575.1 Thermophis baileyi
TATTATTATTATTATTATTATTATTATTATTATTATTATTATTATTATTATCTTAGAGGTCTTCTAGTCCAACCCCTGCTCAGCAGCAACTGTGTGATCCCACCATTCCAAATTAACTGGGGAGTTTATTTGCAAAAGAATGAGTATCCTGCTGCATTGTAGTCTCTCTTTTTAACTTGGTTTAGCTCTGTCCCTAAAATTCTGTGTATATTCATTCATTTTGGATGGACTTGGGTTTATTATCAGCTCTGAAATATATTCTTCAGAAGAGCAGCATCTGGCAGGATTTGTTTTTTGCCATACAATTTCGTTAGGAAAATTAAATGGTCACAGTGATGGCAGACAAACAATGGCTCATCCTCTTGAATTGCACTGCCCTGCAAAATGACGGAAGTAAGAATATATACTGAATTTCTTGACTGATAACTCCACCAACAAGCCAGAAAGTTATCAGTACAACAACCAGTTTGTGTAGAAGTTAAGGTGCTGGCCTGGAAACCTGGAGATGATGAATTCTAGTCCTGCTTTAAGCAGGAAAGCTGGCTGGGTGACTACACGCCAGTCGCAAGGTGGGATGTGAGTTCTAGTCCTGCTTTAGGCATGGAAGGCAATTTGGTGACTTTGGGCCAATCACCAGGAGACGGTGAGTTCTAGACATGAAAGCTGCTTGGGTGACTGGGCCAGTCAATCTCTCTCAGCCCAACCCAACTCACACGTCGTCGTTGTGGGGAAATAGGAGGAAAAAGGAGTATTAACTATGTTCACCGCTTTGAGTTATTTATAAAAATAATACAGGTGGAATAAAAGTAAAATTAAAAAATAAAAAGCTGGGATGAAGCTACTTTGTCTCTGTGGTTGACTTACTAAGTGCTTTGGGATTTATTCTTTTAAGTTAGATATGTCTCAAATGCCACTGACTGGTGAGTTGGTTGCTCTTGTCTTTTTAATTTTTTAAAACAGTTATGTCAGTGCA
Organism: Thermophis baileyi; assembly: GCA_003457575.1. NCBI lineage: Eukaryota > Metazoa > Chordata > Lepidosauria > Squamata > Dipsadidae > Thermophis > Thermophis baileyi. The sequence continues at coordinate 79,587 of QLTV01003483.1, forward strand.
TAACTGGCCAATTCACAGAGTGGTTCTGGTTTCTGATGTCTCGCAATCAACCTACCTATGTTGGATCTCCATGATGTAACCTATGAAGGAAGGTTTGGGCTCAGCATCCACGCAGATTATTTAGATCAACTATTATGTACAATTATGTATTATGTACATGTGATGTAACACCCGGAAAAATACCCCATACTTCACTTAATCCTCCAGGGAAAGATTGAGGGCAAACGAGGTCCAGGCCGAAGAAGAACATCATGGCTTCAAAATCTAAGGGACTGGTTTGGACAAAACTCAGCAGCACTTTTTCGTGCGGCTGTTGATAAAAACAGGATCGCCAACATGATCGCCAATGTCCGATGATGGATATGGCACAAGAAGAAGAAATTATGTACAAAGGAAGCTTTGTACAACTCTTAAAAAGAATCTCACTGAGAAGGGGAGGAATTTTTCATGTGTTCCTTTTGGATATTCTAGACAGACTATTAAGTAGGACTTGGTGGGCTACCAAAAAAAGGTTTCTGAAGTCCACCAATAGACCATCACCACAAAGTGAGGCACTCTCTGTACCTAAATAGGATCCTTTGAGACTTCAAAGCAGCTAAAACAGCTCTCACAATGCCTGACCTGATTCAAAAGGGTTGCCTGCTGTTGCTCGCCCTCCCATCTGCTCACCTGAAGTATTGGAAATTTTCTCTACTGGAAGTCAAGACAGCCATACAGGAGGATCCTACTTTCCTTTTACCTGTCTGGGTTGATTTTTTAGGTCCGTCTGGGTTTTCATATAAGTTCAGGAGAGAAAGCTGAGGTACAAAAAATTATGACACAACAATAGGCCCAACAGGTAAGTAGCACCCTGTTTACCCTTTGCAAAGGACTGGACTGTGTAGTTTCAGATATAGACAGAGGCTGATGGGACCCAATTGTCCTTTACAGGATACAGTCGCTTCTCCAATGCAGAAGAACAAGCTAAGCCAGTGACTACAAAGAGCTACCAGGTGAGCATGGAAGAATTTCTGGACCAAAACTGTACAGACCTGCAAAAATGAACCAACCTCCTACAGCTATAACGGCATATGGCTACAACCGCAATGACATGTGGATGCCATTACCACCTTCGTTTGCCATCTGCCCTCCTGGGCTGGAATATTTATCTCAAGTTGATTGGTTATTAATCCACCAGAAATATGAAATTCTGGAGATTATCACGTCTTTTGAAACAGCCAACAAGTACGAAGTGAGAAACAGGCTCGGGGAAATGGTGTATTTCGCCAGAGAAGAGAACAATTTCTGTGTGAGGAATTGCCTTGGGTCCTTGCGGCCTTTTACAATGGTGATCTCTAACCACGTGGGACAGCAGGTCATCCATCTTGTGCGACCTTTCCGTTGTGACGGCTGCTGTTGCCCGTGCTGCTTGCAAGAATTGGAAATCCAGGCCCCGCCAGGCCTACCCATTGGCTACATCCAGCAGCTGTGGCACCCCTGCCTGCCCAAATATGTAATCCAAAATGAAGCCCACAGAGATGTCCTGAAAATCATTGGACCTTGTATAACATCCGCCTGCTTTGGCGATGTGATATTTGAGGTGACGGCACTAGATGAACAGACCAGCGTTGGAAAGATTTCTAAGAAATGGGGAGGTATTCTCCAGGAGTTCTTCACGGACGTGGATTTCCTTGGAATTTCGTTCCCTCTAGACCTTGATGTTAAAATGAAAGCAGTGATGCTTGGGGCTGGTTTCCTCCTTGATTTCATTTTCTTTGAAGCAGGAGGAGGAGCAGGTAGCGAACGAGTTACTGTTTGGTCTTAAAAGCTGCCCGTGCCTGCATTATAAAACCTTTAGAGAAAGTCCTTGTGTTGATCTTCCTTGGCTAAAATGGGGAGCCAGGATTGCTGACTCGAGATTATTTTGGGATAACAAATATTAAAGGGACAGAGCTGAGGCAAGTTAAAAAGAGAGAATGCAACGCAGCAAAATACCCATTCTTTTGCAAATACACCCCCCCTCCGTTAATTTGGATTTTGAATGGTTGGGATCACACAGTTGCTGCTGAGCAGGGGGTTGGACTAGAAGACCTCCAAGATCTCTCCCAACCCTGTTATTCTATCCTCTTATTAAAACCCACAGCTTTCAAACCAGAATCACTGCGCTCACATAAAGCAGCATGCCAAAACCAAATGAACAAATCATGAGACTACACGTTTAATAAATACTAGTGGTCCTCAACTTACAACCGTTCATTTAGTGACTGTTCAAAGTTACAACAAAAATGAAAATATGAATTATGACCATTTTTTCACACTTACGACCTTCACAGCATCCTCATGGTCATGTGATCAAAATTCAGAAGCTTGGCAATTGACTCCTATTTCTGACTGTTGCAGTGTCCCTGGGAGTTGAAGTCCACACAACTTAGAGCGGTCAAGGTTGAAAAACACCACTCTATCTGGATCTGGTGGAAGAGTGTGGTGAAAGTGTGGCCATGACTTTAAGTAGCATATCCATTGTCCACAGAAATGTGTAGCGAAAGATAGTGATCAGATAGAGAATAAAAACGGTGGTACCTCAAGGATTATTTTTCTGTTTCAACGGCTAAAACATCCGGATTTAAACTAGAATGGAAGGGAAGGGAGATGGAAGTATTACTTTTCACTCAATCCTTATTCAGAACAGAAACATTCCATTTTTCAACGTCATGACAGAAACCCTAAAACCAGATGCATTCACACCTGGCCATCATGATGACAAATAAGCAAAACTGCATTAGGACATCACAGTGAATGCGTTGTCCTTTCATATTTGCGTTGCACTGCATGGAAGTCTGTAAGGAGTAAAGTCTTTAAAGTCTTTACCTTTAAAGCCCTACATGGCTCAGGACCAGTTTATCTGCGTGACCGCCTTATGCCACATTCCTCCCATCGACCAGTGAGGTCGCACAGGGTTGGCCTTCTTCAGGTCCCGTCGGCCAGACAGTGCCGGCTGGCGGGACCGCGGGGGAGGGCCTTCTCTGTAGCCGCTCCGACTCTGTGGAACCAACTTCCCCCCGAGATCCGTACTACCTCCACCTTACTGGCCTTCCGTAAAGCCGTTAAGGCCTGGCTTTTCCGGCAGGCCTGGGGCCAATAGTGGTTCTGATTGGCCCATGCATGGTTGTGTGAATGTTTTATTTTAAATATGGATGGGTTTTTTTTAAATTGTTTTTATATGTTTTATTTTTACATGATGTAAGTCGCCCAGAGTCCTTCGGGAGTTGGGCGGCATATAAATTTTATAAATTTAATTTAATTTAATTCTTGTGCAATGCTACTAAGACATACATCTGCCTCCTTTCCACCAGGTGGATGTGACTAAGCCAAGTATAACACTGCCCTCTATGGCTTAATAAGGGTTTTAATTCTCTCTATATAGGTAGTCCTCGACATAAGACCACAATTAGGCTACAACTTCCATTGCTGAGACATGCAGTCGTTAAGTGTGTTGCATTTGATTTTATGAGATTTTTTTCCTGCAGCCACTAAATGGATCACCATGTTTTTTTAAGGAAATTTGGCTTCTCTATAACTCGTCTGAAGCTATCTGGGAAGGTTGCAAATGGTGATCACAAAACCCTGGGACACTACATTTGTTGTAAGTATATGCCAGTTGACAATCTCCAGAATTTAGATCATATGACCCCAGGGATGTTACAATGGGTGTAAGTGCGAGGATTGGTTGTAAGTCACTTTTTTCAGCACTGTATAACTCTGAACTGTCACCAAAAAAACAGTCATGAATTGAGGACTATTTCTATATATTAAACATACCAAAGATTTATCCATCACTAAATCAACATAGACTGTTGATCAGCCTCGCATCTGCTCACCTGAAGTATTGGTAATTTTCTCTACTGGAAGTCAAGACAGCCATATAGGAGGATCCTACTTTCCTTTTACCTGTCTGGGTTGCTTTTTTAGGTCCAGCTGGGTTTTCATGAAAGTTCAGGGGAGAAAGCTGAGGTACGAAAATTGTGACATAACAATAGGCCCAACAGGTAAGTTGCACCCTGTTTAGCCTTTACAAAGGGTTGGGTTGTGTAGTTTCAGATGTAGACAGAGGCTGATGGGACCCAACTGTCCTTTACAGGATACAGTCCCTTCTCCAATGCAGAAGAACAAGCTAAGCCAGTGACTACAAAAATCTACCAGGTGAGCATGGAAGAATTTCTGGACCAAAACTGTATGGACCTGCAAAAATGAACCAACCTCCTACAGTATATGACTTCAACCGCAATAACTTGTAGATGCCATTACCACCTTCGTTTGCCATCTGTCCTCCTGGGCTGGAGTATTTAACCCAACTTGATTGGTTATTAATCAGGGGTGAAATGCTCCCGGTTCGGCCCGGTCTGGGAGTACCTGTAGTGCCGCCTGCCAGTGGTTCGGAGAACCGGTAGCGATGGCAGCGCGAGGCTCCGCCCACCCGCCCAGATGCCGCCATTTTGCTTTTCAACCCTCTGCGCATGCGCAAAGCATTCTGCACATGCACAGAGGGTGAAAAAGCCCGTGCGCGAGCAGAGCGCGGGCGAAAAAGCGCGTGTTTGTGGAGCGTGTGCTTCCAAACTGGTAGGGAAGGTAAATAGATTTCACCGCTGTTATTAATCCACCAGAAATATGAAATTCTGGAGCTGATCACGTCTTTTGGAACAGCCAACAAGTACGAAGTGAGAAACAGGCTCGGGGAAATGGTGTATTTTGCCAGAGAAGAGAGCAACTTCTGTGAGAGGAATTGCCTTGACTCCTTGCGGCCTTTTACCATGGTGATCTCTAACCACGTGGGACAGCAGGTCATCCATCTTGTGCGACCTTTCCGTTGTGATGGCTGCTGTTGCCCATGCTGAATTGGAAATCTAGGCCCCGCCAGGGTTACCCATTGGCTACATCCAGCAAGTGTGGCTCCCCTGTCTGCCCAAATTAGTAATCCAAAACAAAGCCCACAGAGATGTCCTGAAAATCATTGGACCTTGCATAACATCCGCCTGCTGTAGAGATGTGGTATTTGAGGTGATGTGCCACTAGATGAACAGACCAGCGTTGGAAAGATTTCTAAGAAATGGGGAGGTATTCTTCAGGAATTGTTCACAGATGTGGATTTCTTTGGAATTTCATTCCCTCTGGATCTTGATGTTAAAATGAAAGCAGTGTTGCTTGGGGCTGGTTTCTGTTAAGTTGGGGGGTTGAATGAAGAGGCAGGACTTCGAATAGTGACTTCAGCTCTTTATTCTGAGGCTTAGCAAAACATCTCTGCCAGCTGGCTGACGGCGCCGTCTTTTAAAGGGATCTGTCAGGCAGCCCGGCCACTGACAATGCTTTATTTTCCCACCACTGGAATGGACCAATGAACAGCGGGTATGTTAATATCTATACTTATGCCGGACCGGAGTGAAACCTTTGCTCTCTATTTACATATTTAACACCCCTCCCCTCTGGAACAGTAGTAACCAATCAGCTAATGCTCAGAGCACGTAGTCATGCCAGTAGGCGGGGCGTTGGTGGGTGTTACCTGACCTGCGCAGCTCAGTCGGACCAGTGGCGGCGGTCTGTGCAGTCAGGCCTGCTGCCGCTCCAGAGTCAGTGAATGGAATCGCCTAGAATTTCTTCTGGGGTGTGGCTGACTCCGCCCGGGCTGACTCTTTCGGAGCTCTTTGCTGGATGTGTGGACCTTCAGGTGCGTGTGTGCGTTTTCTATTCGGGTTTGAGAGTTGGGTCTCTGGTTCATTAGGAAGTAGGTCTGTTTCTATGGCTGTTTTGGAAGCTGTTTGGGGCAGAGTATCTTCTGATTGTCTCAGGCTAGATTTCTCTATTTGGCCCCGGAGTTGATTTATATGCCTCTTCCAAATCTTCCCATCCTCTAGTTCCACTTGGTAGGACCGGGGACCGGTGATAGCAATTACTTTAGCCCGGACCCAGGATGGGTCGCATGCATAGTTGTGGGCATAGACTAGATCCCCTGTGCTAAATGACCGGGGCTGACTAGTTGAATTGAGGGGCACCTTGGCGTTGTAATTTGGGTGTAGCCTGTCTAGTTGTGACCTTAGTTTGCGACCCATTAATAATTCCGCCGGACTCTGGTTTGGGGTTGCACTAGGGGTTATGTGCTGTGCTAGCAGGAATTGGTCTATTTTGGTTTGCCAGTTCCCGGGGCCCATTCTAGCTAATGCTTCTTTAGTGGACCGCACCGTTTGTTCTGCTTGACCATTACTGGCCGGATGAAAAGGCGCCACCAGGGCATGCCGGATTCTCTGCTCTGCTAAAACTGATTCAAATTGTTTTGCTGTGAATTGTGCCCCGTTTTCGGAGACCAGAATGCCTGGTAGCCCGTGGGTGGTGAAAATTCTCCGTAGCACCCTGATGGTTGCTTCGGCCATTGTTGTTGTTATTAGGATTACCTCAAGCCATTTTGAATACCCATCCACAATAATTAAAAATGTTTGACCCTGGACCGGTCCCGCAAAATCAATGTGTATTCTCAACCATGGCCCTTTTGGTTGCTCCCATTCCCTTGTGGGTGCCCTGGGTGGTGCTGGTCTGGATTCCTGGTATGGTATACAAGTTGCAACCCATTCTGTTACGTCCCTATCCATGTTTGGCCACCAAAAATAGGTCCTGGCCAATGCCTTCATTCGGACAATTCCAGGATGCCACACGTGTAATGTTTCTAATATCGGCTTCCTCAAATTGTGTGGCACCACCACTCGACCCCCCCACAACAGGCATCCTTTTTGAGCTGACAACTCATATTGTTTTGTTATAAATGGCTTGAATTCCTCCCCCACTGGCCCCTCCGGCCACCCCCTCCACACCCAGTTCAGAACTTTTGACAAAATTTTGTCTTTCGCCATCTGTCCCGCTATCTTGGTCGCTGTGACCGGGCTGGCTGCAAAGTCCTCCATGATCAGTGCGGTTGTGATGGGGGCCGGGTCTTCAACGAGGTCTGGGAGAGGGCACCGGCTGAGGGCAACTGCGTGACTTATGTCTTTGCCTGGCCGGTGTATTAGTCTATAGCTATATGCTGCCAAGAAAATTGTCCATCTAGTCATTCTAGGGGACATCGTGGTCAGGGTGGGGCGGTCCCCTGCAATAATGCCGAGAAGTGGTGAGCCGGATGCACCGCTGCCGCTCAGGAGAAGATGAGAGAGAGGAGGCACTGTGAGAGAGCCCATTTCTCACGTTTTTCTCCTCCCGGGTGGCGGCAGCACGTTCAGCTCCCCGAATCTGGCCTGCCGATCTCGGCCAGCTTGGTGGCTTTTATTATTTATTCGGAATCAAGCCAGCCTCTCAGCGTAGCCCAGCGCCGAATCCTTTTCAGGGCAGCCGGGACGCTTGGGGGACATGCATCAGTTGCTTTTCCTTAGGGGGGGGAAGTGGGGGAGAGCCGCAAACCCAGTGGCGTCCTCCTCCAAGCAGAAGGAAATGAATTTCACCAAGGCTGGGCTGCATTGTCTGCCAAAGCGGCAGGGTTGTGTAATGCTCCAGTTGGAAAGGAAGTCGGGGGGGGGTCGGGGCGGGGTGTAGGGGAAAGAAAGATAGCCGTGCACTCTCTTCCCAATGATTTATTTAAACAGCCAAGCGCCGCCAGGAAGACTTTTTTGCCCGCCAGTCAGAGCGACGGACAGACCCCGCTTTGCCTTCTGCAAATGACCAGCACCCAACTAAGTCTGGAGGAAAGCCACAGACGGGGAAAAGGGGTGCGCGAGGAGAGGGTCATTTTGTCTGCGGCGGAGTTTCCTGTCAGGCCGCGCAAGCTCCGGAATCTTCGGAATTAACGGAGCCTGCGAGGCCAGACCGAAACCGAAGGCAACCCCAATCCACTCGCTCTCTCACATACACGCACACACACACACACACACACACACACACACAGAAACTCCGCCGCAGACAGACTTAGAATAATTTTATTGTCACTTTGCATGTACACTAATCGTACACATTAAAATGAAATTTCATTGCATATAGCTCAAAGAGTCTCCACCTTTAATAAACACTATATAAACATGACAAAATAAATAAATAAATGCGGAATTATGCATATACCCACATATATTATATGACATGGAGAAACAACACAGTCTAGTCCAGATGTATACATGTACATGGCGAGAGAAACGAATCTTGCGAATTTGCCAGACAGATGGCCTAGGGAACAAAGCTGTTCCAGAATATGGTAGCCCTGCTAGAAATGCTTGATAATATAACATGACCCTCCTCCCTTGCGATTTCTGTCCACAAAAACAGCAGAAAATGTCCAGAAACTGCCTCTGGGATCAAGATAAGAATAGACAGAAATAAAGGATTCATTCACAGAATAGACATAACAGGGACTTTTTCTACCCCAGGATGCAATGATGACCGTCAGCTTGGACGACTTTAAAAGCTTATGAACTGACATCATTCAAGGGTAGAGCTGGAAGGGATCTTGAAACCAAAACATCCCTAATGGAGCTCTGCTGAAACATGCCAAGCAAAGGACATGGCGCCGTCTCCCAACACGGTCCGTTCCCTGACTGGGCACTGCAAAATTTAAAATTTGTGGACAACCGTGTGTAGACTTAGAACTTAGACTTAGAACAACTTTATTGCCACTTTGAATGTACACAAATCGGCCTACATTAAAATGAAATTTTGTTGCATTCAACTCTCAGAGGATGACCATTATGCATATACCCACACACGCACATATGACACAGAGAAACATCACAGTCTAGTTCGGATGTATACATGTACATGGCCCCAAAAAAAATCTGTTTACCAGACGGATGGCCTAGGGAACAAAGCTGTTTCAGAATCTGGAAGTCCTGCTAGAAATACTCCAAAACCTCCTCCCAGAGTGGAGCAACAGAAACAGAAACATGTGAGCAAAATTCGGATGTTTAGCAAGTGGTTTGCACTTATGACCGTTGCGGTGCCTTGTATGTCATGCAATCCCCTTTTGCGACCTTCTGACCAGCAAAGTCAATGGGGAAGCCAGATTCATTTAACAACCGGGTTACTAACTTATCAACTGCAGTGTTTCACTTAACAACCGAGGCAAGAAAGATGGCAAAATGGGGCAAAAACCACAAACTTCTCACTTAACAACAGGAATTTGGGGGCTCGGTTGCGGTCGTAAGTCGAGGACGTCCTGTATCAACAGGTGCATTCAGTTCAGCCCTTCTTGGATTCGCTCCATTGTCTCCCTCCCTCCCCCGCCCTTGGAGAAGCGCATGCGTCCATGCTGCCCGCAGGCTTTTCCTCCTTGCAGCAGCCGGCTTTTTTTTTTTTTCTTTTCTTCCTCCTCCTCCCCCGTCACGTGACGGGCGGGAACAGCATGGCGGCGCCAAGTTCGGCCTCGCTCGCGCGTCGCAGCCCGGTGACGTCAGGTCCGGGCGCTGGGGGCGAGAGGCGGGGCCGCGGGGGTCGACGGCGATGGGGCTCGCTGAGGAGGAAGAAGCGGGCGGACAGCGGCTTCGCGGCTGCTGACCCTCCGCGGGGAGCGAGCGGGGGGGGGGAGGCCTGCGGTCCCGACAGGCCTGGGAGCAGCGGCGGGTAAGGGCGGGCCGTGGCGGTGACAGGCCTCTTTCCCGAGTGGGTCCCGGGCAAGGCCCGGCAGAGAGGGTGGGGGGGGAAAGCGACCCTCAGCGGCCTCCTCCGCCGACCGTCTGCCTAAGCGGGCCTGCCCGGCTTGTGGAAGAGGCCCGAGACGGGGATGCCCCCTTGTCCCGTCTCGAAAATCCCCCGAGGCGGGCCCTGGAAGGCCTCGAGGTCGGAAGTGGGGCCGAGAAGGGCTAGGGGCGCCTCGGGGGGGTGAGGGGCAGAACGGAATCCCCCCCTAAAAAAACCACACAAAACCCCCCCGAATGATAGTGATTTCTTCTGGGGTGCAGAAGTGTGAGGGACCTCGATCTCTGCTGGGGTGGCCGAGTCCCCGCTGAAGGGTCTAAAAACGGACGTCAAGGCCTGAATGGGGACGAGCTCAGTAGGGTGGGGTTTGGGATGGGAGACCACGGAGAGATCCCCGGGAGATAGCTTGGACGGGGACTTAGAAAGGCTGTTCCCACTGTCAAGAAAGCTGCTTGAATGGCTTCCCACTGTCAAGAAAGCTGCTTGAATGGATTTTTTTCCCCAAAAAATCGAGCTCTAAGGATGTTTTTTGGGATACCGGCATCCCTTAGATGGGAGGGTGAAATGGGTGGATTTTGTGAGAGTTTTTGTTCTAAATAAAACCTAGAGGTAAGGCAAAATAGGAGGAAAAATATTCCTGGAAGAAATCACCACCCTCCTTCACATTTCATGGTGTATACATACGGAATTGACATCCAATTTCAAACACGGCATCCTAAAATCTTGTCAGATAAGTGAGGTTCCTCTTGCTTTTTAACCCCTCTAGTTATGTTGAATTTTAACAGTATGGAGTAGACCAGTCCACAGGTAGTCCTCGACTTACGACCACAATTGAGCCCCAAATTTCTGTTGCTGAGACTGTAGTTTCATACGGAATTGACATCCAATTTCAAACATGGCATCCTAAAATCTTGTCAGATAAGCAAGGTTCCTCTTGCTTATTAACCTCTAGTTATGTCGAATTTTTACAGTATGGAGTAGACCAGTCTACAGGTAGTCCTCGACATATGACCACAATTGAGCCCCAGATTTCTGCTGCTAAGCGAGGCAGGTATTAAGTGAATTTTGCCCCATTTTACAACTTTTCTCGCCATAGTTGTTGAGTGAATCACTGCAGCTGTTAAGTTAGTGACACGGTTGTTAAGTGAATCTGACTTCCCCCTTGACTTTGCTTATCAGAAAGTTGATCGCATGACTTCAGGACACTGCAACCGTCATAAATATGAGTCAGTTGTCAAGCATCTGCATTGTGATCACGTGGGGAAGCTGCAATGATTGTAGGTGTGAAAAAGGGACATAACTCACTTTTTTTTAGTATCGTAACCTCAAACGGTCACTAAGTGAACCGTTGTAAGCCGAGGACGACCTGTAGTCAGCCCATAGGGAAATCTCTTTGTCCTGGAGTATGTTGATGCTCTATTAAATTACAGCAACATGATATGTGCTTCAATTTCATTATTGGCTTGATAAGAAATTTATATTTGATATAGGTATATTGACCTATAGGCTGGGGATCTGTTTGGAAATTCATAATTGAAATGAACACAACAGAATTACTCCACAGATGAAAATCAACACAGGGAAACGAATCAATAGCCTAGTTTTTAGATTGGCTGCAATCTGAGAATTCTCTGTACTGTATGTGTTAATCTGGGATAAATCCTGTTTGAATTCATAAGACTTTCCAGAAATAGGCAGTCCTCCTTGTTTCCTATATCTAGGCTAATGTTGTTTTCTTTAATCAACAGATAAACATATGAATATGGCACTATGGTTGTACATGAACAATTATAAAGTTAACAAGCAGTAAATAGTTGAACCACCATACCTCTTTATATGTTTTGGGTACTTATATTGCATCGTAATACAATTTTTGGTTTTATGTTAACATGCTGTGAAAATGCGGTTATTGGATTTGTGATATTTTGTGTATGTATGGACAAATTTGAAAGTTTTCTTTAATTCCAGGAATTTTTTTTCCTCTTTCTTTGTGTAGCAAACAAGAAGGATAAATTGAAGTTTATCAAAATGAGCAGAAAGCCTCCACATCGTCCCGGGATCACATTTGAAATTGGTGCTCGTCTGGAAGCCCTGGATTATCTACAAAAATGGTATGGAACCGGATTACAGCTGATCCTCAATTTATGACCACAATTGAGCCCAAAATTTATGTTGCTAAGTTAAGAGACATTTGCTAAGTGAGTTCTGCCCCCATTTTATGACCTCTCTTGCCACAGTTATTAAGTGAATCACTGCAGGTGTTAAGTTAGTCACACCATTGTTAAGTGCATCTGGCTTCCCCATTGACTTTGGTTGTCAGAGGTTCACAAAAGGTGATCACATGACCCCAGGACACTGCAACTGACATAAATACATGCCAGTTGCCAAGTCTCTGAATTTTGATCATGTGACCATAGGGATGCTGCAACGGTTGTAAGTGTGGAAAACTATTACAAGTCACTTTTTTTCAGTGCTGTTGTAACTTCGAACGGTTACTAAATGAACTGTTGTAAATCGAGGACTACATGTATACTGCTGGCTTAGTAGAGGACATCTTCATACGATGCATGATAGCTCCACGCCAGTACATTGAAATAGTTTCTAAAAATACTTAAAATGCTTAGTAGTTAAAAGACCTTGTCCAAAAAATAACTTTTTAAAATTAAGAAAGATTACTTTGATATACAAAAAAGAGAAAAGAAAATAAAAAGAACAAAAAGAGAGTAGAAAAATAGAAGAAACAGTAATATATTCCAAGTAAAGAATGTAGTGATTAAGGCAGAGGTCTTCACACTTGGCAACTTTAAGACTTGTGGACTTCAATTCCCAGAATTCTCCAGCCAGCTGGAGAATTCTGGGAGTTGAAGTCCACAAGTCTTAAAGTTGCCAAGTTTGGGGACCCCTGGATTAAGGCATGAAGCTAGGAACCAGGCAACAGTGATTTCTAGTCCTGTCTTAAGTCTGAAAGCCATCAGGGTAACTTTGGGCCACTGACTCAGCCAAACTCATCTCTCCATTTTTGTTGTGGGGAAAATAGGAAGAGGAAGGTGTATTAGATATGTTTGCAACCTTGAGTTATTTATAAAAATAATAAAGGTGGGATTAAAAAGAAATTAAAAATAAAGAATGTAATTAAGCTGAATTTTTAAACACGTTGTGAAACCTTGACTGTGTAATGCACATAGTCTGTTTACCTCAAGAGATGAGTCAATTTATAAACAGAATATGAACTTACAAGATTATAAATCTTTATAACATTGAAAAATACCATTTATTGCTATGCCCCCATGCTTTACATTTACGTCTTTAAATGATACCAGTGGTTGTAATACTATATGAACAAATTTTACAAAATTTAAATCAACATATGGCAATAGACAGAGTAGCCTATATCAGATGAGTAATTTATTCCCTTCCCCATTGTATGCTTCCAACATAGTGAGCTGATATCCTCACTTTTTAACCAGGGCATCCAGTTAATATTAAAATGTTTAGCTGAATATGTCATTTTATAATCATAAGAAGCGCACTTAATATTTTTTAGGATTCTTAACCTTTTCTTTGTTTATACATGATAATCCAATTCTTTGCTCTAGAGTTCTGGCAAATAATTGACATGGCTTCTGTCAGTCTTTTTGAAACAACATTTAACCAGGTAACTTGTGAATGGCTTTCATGGTCAGCAAGCTCTATATCAGTGATGGCGAACCTTTTCGGCACTGAGTGCCCAAACCAGAACACGTGTGCATGTGTGTGCATGTGCGCGCTCCGGAGTGCCGGAAACCCGAAGACCAGCTGGCCAGTGCGTGCATGCCTGTTTTTCGGGCCGTTTTCCGGCGCTCTGGCACCCGCGAAGACCAGCGCGCCGGAAACCAGAAGAGCAGCTGGTGGCGTGCGTGCCCACAGAGAGGGCTCTGTGTGCCACCTCTGGCACGCATGCCATAGGTTCGCTATCACAGCTCTATATCATCGAGACTGTCTAAGTCTCACTGAAAGAGGTTTGAAACATTTTATTTAAAAAGGCATCGTTGTAGATCTCCAGCAGTACAGGTAATCCTCAATTTACAATCGGTTGAAGTTACAGCAGACCACACACAAAAATTATAAGCTGGATTCAGCGTTCCAATGGCCAAGCCCCTTCCGATCACCTGATAGTATTTTGGTTGCTCAGCAACTGGCTCACATTTATGGCCATTTGCAGGATCCCGCAATCGTGTCTTGATTTAAACCTTTTTTTTTGCTGGAAACTGGCATTTATTGCTTGTTTCTGGCAAAAAAACACCCTTTGGACAATGGGTTCCCTTATTGAGTGCTGTGTTTGCTTTACAACCACCTTGTTTGCTTAATGACCTCTTTAAAGAGGTAGCAAAATTGGTCGTGGTCATGTGATGACCTGCTTAATGAGTGCCATGACTTATTCTAATTCCAAGCTCAATTACAGTCGTAAATTGAGGACTGCCTGTATTGAAGTAAAGAATTCAGCATACATCATAAACCACTTTCAACATAACCAATTAAGTCTGGAAGCTTTTCCTGTTTATGTAGACCTAGACAGACAGGCAGACACATATAATCCACACACACAAACACACATTCTGTAGCTACATTTGATTTTGTATTACATAATCAAGAATGCAATTTAAAAACATTGCTAACTTAATGAGTCAGAATCATATACGTTACTGTGGGTAGCCTTAACAGAACACACAATGTTCCCTGAATGGATCTCCTGCCCGATATAGGACCAGCCCCAATGCTTTTTACTTTTCAAAAAATAGTTAAGAACTGGCTTTTTCTCTAGGCGCTTGGGTTGTGTCAGAAGTCGGGAGAGGCCTCTTGTGACTATTTTAATTATCCTGTTTTGTTTCTAATTTTAAGGACTGAGTATTATTTTAATGAAGTATGGCATGTGTTCTTAATGTTTATTTGTGTTGTAAACTGCCTAGGGTCACATTCCTTGTGTTGGGCTTATAAATGCTTGAAATAAATAAATAGTTGCAAGTGTTTCACTTGAAAGACTCGTAATAAACCAGGTGTTTCATCTTGCTCCCATTATCTATGTTTTGTATGATTCCGTTGACTATTTTGCTTCAGATGCACAGTGGGAATAAATTTCTTTTTTTAAAGTTACTTTAAAAAAGCTATTACTGTAATAGCTTTATATAATTTTGATGCAGGGGATCTTGTGTTTGTGCTTAAAAGTTCTTTAAATTTTCCCCCCAGTTTTTCTTCCTTTTTTTAAAAAGAATCATGAACTTTGCACACTAAGACGGTCATCTATGATTCTTAGACATCCACTGATTCACAGAATATCTCTCTATAAGGAAAAAAAAGTCATTTGTTTTGTAAAAATGGATCCTTTCATAATGCCACATTTAGCAATAGCAATAGCACTTGGACTTATATATCGTTTTACAGTGCTTTACATCCCTCTCTAAGCAATTTACAGAGTCAGCATATTGCCCCCAACAATCTGGGTCCTCATTTTACCCATCTCGGAAGGATTGGAAGGCTGAGTCAACTTAAATACAATTTAGAGAAAATATGGTGGTACTTGTAATACCTTTATTCAGGCATGATCAGAGAGAGACCAGTGAGTAGGCAGCATGCAAATAGCTATCATAAATATATAAATGAACATGAAATGGTACCTATATCACACTAATTGGTTCAATTAAGGATCATAATATAAGAACATAAATTGGTTGAGACCAAATCTGATTTGGATCTTGAAAAATATAGTCTCTTGTAAAGTATAAAAAAGCCACCAATGGATACCCAAATTAAGAGATTTTTCTCCTGTGGAAATACACAACTTTCTTGTATTTAAAAAAAAAAAAGGAGGATCAGAATTTAAATTGATTAACTTGATAATAAGTATCTCTTTCCACTTGAAAGAATGCTTTTATATTCCCCAATCAGCACCAATGCACAAGAGATTTTTTTTTTCCTGTTCACTAATTAATAGAGCAAAAGTATTGTCGTTTAGCTTGGGAGTTATCCGAAATTGTAATTCAGGATATTGCTGTAACAAAGTGGAAGTCACTCTCTCTTAACACCTAATCAGCTATAGATGTACTTGACTGATTACCTTTGAGCAAATTCAGGTTTTAGTGCAGTGTATATGGAATATCCACCCCGGTGGATATTCCATTAATACAGGAAATACCTGTTTTACCCATTGTGGAGAAAATACTTTTTAAATATGGGATAAGGATATTTGATAGGCTTGCTAGCATAGAATTCCCCGCTAGGTATTTTCATGGGAAATCGTTGTCCTGCCAAGGAACTTTTGTTGCAGATTCTTGGATTGCAGTATTCCCTGGAATTAAAAAATAAATGTATTCCTTGCCATTTTTCCTTGCAAAATTTTTCCCATCAGGGATTTTGCAGGTAACGTAGAAACATCAAGGCCTCTGTGCTTATTCATGGAGTTGTTGCATTTTGGAAAGAAAGTATATAAAGCTTATGAATCCTTGCAGAGGCTTTTAAAAAAAAAAAAAAAAAAGATGCCGTCCAAACTGTTAGAGATTGTAAACTTTTGTCAGTTCTCATACCAGCCACATTTGAGACATCTGTTAACTGTGCGGTACAGGCTTGACTTATGACCTTGACTTATGACCACAATTGGAACTACAATTTTCGTTGCTATGCAAGGCAGTTGTTAAGTGAGCCATGTTCGTGAGCCACGAACTTTTCAACAACAATTTTGCCAATTCACTTGTTAAGTGAATCACTGCCATTATTAAGTGAATCACATGGTCATTAAGTGAATGCCGCTCCTCGCCCCCCGCCCTCCCAAATTGACTGTATTTGTCAGAAGCTAGCTGGGAAGGTTGCAAATGGACCGTGGACTCCGAAACCGTCATTAATATATGCTGGTTGCCAAGCACCTGAATTTTGATTACATGATCCTGGGGGTGCTGCGATGCTCATAATAGCAGTAGCACTTAGACTTATATACCGCTTTCACAGTGCTTTTACACTGTGTAAAAGGCTGAGTCAGCCTTGAGCCCGTGAGAATCGAACTGCTGGCAGTCAGCAGAATTAGTCTGCATTCTAAGCACTGCGCCACCAGGCTCATCATAATGGGAATTGACATGTTTTCCTTGTTTTGTTTTGGTGACCTGTGGCCTAAAGCACCTATCATCCCCTTCCTGATTCCCATTCACTTATTCTAGCAATGTAAACGGAGTAGCATAATGAACCCCAAACGTACATACTGATATCAGTCTTGGATTCAGTTTTCTGAAGATGATTAGGTTATCTGAATGGTCTTCGTGTAGCAATGGCAATCACACTTAGACTTATATACTGCTTCGTAGTGCTTTCCAGCCCTCTCTAAGCAGTTTGCAGAGTCAGCATATTGCCCCCAACAGTCTGGGTCCTCATTTTACCGACTTTGGAAGGATGGAAGGCTGAGTTAACCTTGAGCCAGTCAGGATCGAACTGCTGGCAGCAGGCAGAGTCAGCCTGCAATACCGCATTCTAACCACTCTGCCACCACGGTTCTAAGGGCAAGGGCCAGTTGTAAGTCACTTTTTTTCCAGTGCCATTGTAACTGCACGGTTGCTAAACGAATGGTTCTCACTTAAGGAATACCTGTATGATCAATACTACAAAGAGGAGCTATGAGTCAGGCTCATCAAACTTATTTAAGAGTTCTGCCAATCCTTTTCCTCTCCTTTGGATAAGTACTTCTCTGGAGGGTGTTTTACTACATTTTGAGCATGTTTTCTAGGACTGGAGTATTGATAACACCAGGAATGAGGAAGAATTGTTGATCATCTTTACTGTAAAGTTAAAATATGCAGCTGTGGCAGGGCCGGGGGGGGGGGGGGGGTAAGCGTACGAAGGGGTTATTTTGTTAAACAGCTTTGCTTGTTTGGACAACCTGTTGAATGTGAACAATTTGGGTAGAACTATTTCATTTTGTTAAAACTTATCTTGAATATGTTATTTTAAAATAACTGACCAGTACGTTTTTAAAGAGTATCTTTAATAGCTCCAGATAAAGCATCTTATATAATTAATATCCTTTCTCTATTGCTGTATCGATTTCACTGTTCCTCTTTAATGTTTTAACCTTATAATAGGCAACAGTGCTTAGATTTGATTCCGACCTAATGCTTTCTTTGGCATGTTTGTGGCTCCAAATAGATGTGGCTTTTATGGTCTTTGCCTTCCACAGTTTAGAAATAAAATTTCATTTTAGAAAAATTAAAAGCACTGTAATTGTGAAGCAGATGGAACACCCTAGTCAGGAGAGCACTGGAATTTTTCAGATACCTTTATTATCTTCAATTTGTAAGATTAATCATAAAAAATTCTTTTTGAGAGTAGAGTGATAGTTCCTAGCAATGGATGATCTGAAAGGGCAACTTAAAGCTGTCTAATAAGAGCCGGTTTATAAATTCTCAAGCTTTGGTTTTCTTCCTTGATAAAAAATATCTCTGGTCCAGTTTATGTCCAGAGGTACAAGGCTACTTTCATATTTTTAGCAAAGCTGTGTGACATACAAGTATCCATCCCTTTCACGCTAACTTATCTTATTATCTCAAAAATAATTTGCAGAAATGTTACTATGATAGAAAAAAGATGGGAAACAAATCATTGCTCTATGGCTATGCCAAACTTAATCCTGTTCCATCTTCCCAGACTCCAGGTGTGTGTGTGTGTGTGTGTGAGAAAGAGAGAGAGAGAGGAAAGAAAGAAAGAAAGAAAGAAAGAGAGAGAGAGAGAGAGAGAGAGAGAGAGAGAGAGAGAGAAGAAAGAAAGAAAGAGAAAGAAAGAAAGAAAGAAAGAAAGAAAGAAAGAAAGAAAGAGTATGGTGCACTCACCTTTGAGTTAGCCTTGACTCCTGGCAACTGTTAGGAGTAGTCCCTCCAGTTTTCTTTACAAGATTTTCAGAAGTGGTTTGCCATTTCCTTCTCTTGAGTGCTGAAAGAGAGTGACGGGCTCAAGGTCACCCAACTGGATTTGTGCCTAAGGCGGGACTAGAACTTACAGTCTCCTAATTTTTAGCTTGGTGCCTTAATTACTAGAATAAACTAGTTTTCTACAGCATTATGGCTCTAGATAAGACAAACAGTATAGCAATGCCCCTGAATGTATAGCTAAAAGCTCTGTTAAATTGAATATTTCAGATTTAATAAATAGAATCTCTGCCCGTATCTTGCTCTTTAAAAATAAAGAAAACAGGAGAATGTTGGATTGGCTCTGCCATGATAATAATACTAATAAGAAATTGGACTAAGTCATTGACAAACCATAAACTGATAGGGAAAATAAAATGCAGCACTTATGGAAAAATGTGGATGTGAAAATTTATTTTTTTCTGGTTATTTTGGAAAGAAAACAGCAGAACTCCATTAAATATTGAATCGGCTAACAAGTAAAATCAGAATGTGTTCTTGAAATATACATGACTCAGATCAAGCAAACTGGATGGCCACATAAGGAGCAGAGAAGAATAAGCAACCCTAAGGTGGTTTAATAGTAGCATCTGATCCTGAAGTGGGTCACACGTGTTTAACATCAAATATTAAATACATTGGTTATTGAAATGAAAGTACTATATTATACTACACTACACTAAACTATGCACGTCTCGGGACTTTTGACATTAAGTTGGGCTTCTAAATAGCTGTTCCTATGACTGTTTATCATTGGTAAGATCAGCAATATAAAATAGTTACACTGGATACTTTCCCCCCTATTTTATTAATTTAAGCATACAGTAGTTTAGGAAATAGACTACAGTAGTTTAATTATGAATTAATACCTTCTGTTGATTAATCCTAGCACAAAAACCAAAGCTTCCCCCTTGCATTCTTATCAGTGACTTCCACAGAGGATTCATGATAACACCTCATGTGCTGTGTCAATAAGATTTAGAGGTTGAGTATTTTTACCTTTGGTGTTATTAGCCAAGGAACGGATTAAAAGCTGTTCAGTTTTGAAAACAGTTAATCGTAGGGGTGTTTGGAGTAATAAATACCTGGGCTATTTCTGTATCTATGTGGCTTCAAGGAAAATTGCTAATCCATATCTTCTCAATTGATAGAAGAACTAAGTGGGAGAGTCTTAATTTGGAGCAGCAACTAGTATCCTGTCTTATATACTGATGCATTTCCCAGCTTTGAGTTTTCTGGTTGGATCTGGATATACTTGAATTCCCCAGCTAGCAAAGCTATTATAGGAGTTTTTAATTCTTAAAGACAAGATGTTGGGAATAGCTAATATTCTGTGCTTTATTTGTTAATAAGCTATGATCTTGCACAGATCCATTCAAAAGTAAACCCCAGTTTGACCTACCCAGATCTCTGTGTGATCACCGTGCTTTGTTTTCACTTCCAGTTAGTAGTTTATTTAAATTACATATACTTTTAACTGCTCATGGATTTTGGATCCACGACAGAGTGTTATGGAAAAGTTACAAACCGATAAAGGGTATGAATTATATATAATGAATAATTAAAAAAAAACAAGTTTAAGAAGAGACTAGACAATCACTTATCTGAAATAGTATAGGTTCTCCTGCTTGAGCAGGGGGCTGGACTAGAAGACCTCCGAGGTCCCTTCCAGCTGTCCTATTCTAATTCTAATACGCACAAACGTAATACAGGTAGTCCTCTACTTACAGTTCACTTAGAAACTATTTGAAGTTTGCACTGAATAAAATGACTTCCGACTTGCTCTTTCACTTTTACACCATTGCAGTATCCCTGTGACCATATGTTCAAATTTGGGCGCCTGGCAACCGGCATGTGTTTATAACGGTTGTAGCATCACAGGGTCATATAATTGCCATTTGCAACCTTCCGACAACCCATTTCAGCTAACAACCATATGATCCTCTTAACAACTGCAGTGAGTCACTTAATAACATGGCAAAAAAAAAAAGGTCATGACACTGGGAACAACTCACTTCGCAGCTGCCTTGCTTAGCGACAGAAATTATGGTACCCAATTATGGTCGTAAGTTGAGGACTACCAGTATGATCCCATCATACGACGGTGCAGGAATTCAGGCTATTTCTGAGCTACTAGAAACCATCCTTTCCTCCTCCTAGCCTTTTAATTCAGAGTACTTCAGGATTAGTAATTCCCATAAACGCTCTAGGTCATTGGATAACCATTTGTCTGAAATGGTATAGGGGTTGGACTAGAAGACCTCCAAGGTCCCTTCCAACTCTGTTATTCTATTCTATTGTAGAGAGGAAGCCGTTGAACTATCGTTTTTCTGTTTGTCTTCCAAAGGTATCCTTCACGCATTGAGAAGATAGACTATGAGGAAGGAAAGATGCTTGTCCATTTTGAACGCTGGAGTCATCGTTACGATGAATGGATTTACTGGGATAGCAATCGATTGCGCCCGCTCGAGCGGCCTTCGCTGAGGAAAGAAGGCCTAAAAGATGACGAATTTATTGTAAGCGTTTCTCCAGTCCTTATGAATAATGGCTTTAAGTGGAAGTCACGGGCCATGATCGCAAGCACAAACGGTAGCCGAGAGCATAGAAAAATGAAACCCTTTAATCCCATACACAAATCGGGATCGGAATTTCTGTCGCTAAGTAAGGAGGTTGTTAAGTCAGGTGCCCGTGACTTGACAATCTTTTTTGTCACAAAAAAGCAAAATCACTGCAGTTAATCACATAGTGTGGCTTAACTCAAGGGTCTCCAACCTTGGCAACTTTAAGCCTGGTGGACTTCAACTCCCAGAATTCCCCAGCCAGCTTTGCAGAATTCTGGGAGTTGAAGTCCGCCAGGCTTGAAGTTGCCAAGGTTGGAGACCCCTGTCTTAAAGAATCCAGCTTCCCTCATTGATTTTGCTTGTCGGGAGGTTGGCTGGGAAAGTCACCAATGACGATCACATGACCCTAGAGATGCTGCAACCATTGTAAATACACGCCGGTTGCCAAGCACCTGAATTTTGACCACGTGACCATAGGGATGCTGTGATGGTTGTAAGTGCAAGGACTAGTTGTAAGTCACTTTTTCCCCATGCCATTGTAACTTCAAACAGTCGCTAAACAAACGGTTGTAAGTTTGGGACTACCAGTAATGTTTGGATAGTGGATTTTTTTTCCTCCAAAGCTAGGCTTGAAGTTACTTACATTCCCTCACTTTGTTTTTTTAAAACAGGATTTTAAACCAGGAGAAGAGGTTCTGGCTCGTTGGACAGATTGCCGATACTACCCTGCAAAAATTGAAGCAATTAACAAAGAAGGTTTGTATCAAGTAACAGATACAGATTAACAGAGTTGGAAGGGACCTTGTAGGTCATCTAGTCTAACCCCCGCCCAAGCAGGAGACCCTACACCATTTCTGACAGATGGCAGTCCAGTCTCTTCTTGAAAGCTTCCAGTGATGAAACTCACACAACTTCTGAAGGCAAGCTGTTCCATTGGTTGATTGTTCTCACTGTCAGAAAATTTCTCCTTATTTCTAGGTTGAATCTCTCCTTGATCAGTTTCCATCCATTATTCCTTGTCTGGCCTTCGGGTGCCTTGGAAAATAGGTTGACCCCTTCCTGTCTGTGGCAGCCCCTCAAATATTGGAACACTGCTATCATGTCTCCCCTGGTCCTTCTCTTCACTAGACTAGCCATGCCCAGTTCCTGCAACCGTTCATCGTATGTTTTAGCCTCCAGTCCCCTAATCATCCTGGTTGCTCTTCTCTGCACTCTTTCTAGAAACATCTTTTTTATAGTCAGGGAGAGGAGCCCTTTCCTGCTGAAACACCAGGAATCCATTCAGTCTAGTGGCTTTTTGTAACAGCAATTAAGGTAGACTCCTCAGAGAAGCAGATGAGCTGGATACAAAGACAGCAGCTTTTCTCTATACTTCCTTAGAAGTATATAAATAACAAAGCTTCACTTAAATTGTTATGGCTTAATAGTTGTAGATAGACCTATTCTCAGATACATTTTTTTCAGCAACTGTCTTATTCAACCAATATTTCAAGGTTCTTCACTGCACAAATGGAGGGTTAAGGTAGCTTAGTGATTAAGGTGTTGGACTAGGGAGAGAGAGTTCCAAATTCTAGTCCATCTTCATTTGTGGATGACTTTGGGCAGGTCATTTGTCCCAGTCCAGGACTGCTGTTGTAGGAATAAGTTGGAGAAGAGACCACTACAAAAGCTGGAATATAAATTAATAAATAAAATGTCAGTACTGGGAGCTTATTTTGTACTTAGTACAAAATTAAGTACAAAAAACAAAATTTGGTACTTAGTGGGTTGACATGATAGTCTCTTCCAATACTTGAAGGGCTTTCACAGGAAAGAGAGTGTCAATTTGTTCTCCAAAGTACCTGAGGGCAGGACAAGAAGAAATGGGTGGAAGCTCATCAGAGCCTGATCCAACTTGGAAATAAGGAGGAATTTCTCATCAGCAAGAATGATTAATCAGGGGGACAGCTTGCCTCCTGAAGTTGTGGGTGCTCCATTGCTTGAGGTTTTCAAGAAAAGATTGGACATCCATTTGTCTGGGATGATATAAGGACTTCTGCCTTGGGAAGGAGTAGAAGACCTCCAAGATCCTTTCCATCCCTTGTTGTTAGTTGCAAAGTTGTGTCCGACCCATCGTGACCCCATGGACAACGTTCCTCCAGGCCTTCCTGCTCTCTACCATCCTCTGGAGTCCATTTAAGCTCACGCCTACTGCTTCAGTGACTCCATCCAGCCACCTCATTCTCTGTCGTCCCCTCCTTCTTTTGCCCTCAATCTTTCCCAGCATTAGGCATTTCCCAGCATTCCATCCCTATGATATGGCATACAGTTAGTCCTTCTATTTTGGAAGTTTTGGAAGGCCAGATATTCATGCTTGTATTCCAGTGTGTTGGAGAGTGGAAAACATTTCTAGCTAATACTTTTAGGAAACCAACTGTTCTTCCCAAATAGTTATAGCAGTAAAGTATGTACTGTATGTCAGACCCAAATCCAGTTGTTAAATCAATTTCAAGCGTGCTCTTGAAATGTTTTTATATGAACTAAACTGCAAGTAATATGTGGAACTCCATTGTGCAGTTCATTTTAAAATGGTTTTAAAGCTATATCCTAGAAATATTGAAAGCCAAATGCTGAATTTAACTCTCAAAAAATATACACAAGGTTCTGCTTTCAAAGCCTAATTTAGTCAGGATGAGACTCTGAAGCCAGAAGTCATCCGTTCGAACTTTATATGTACAGTATAAACTCAATTAGTCAAACAACAGTTACTTAAGTTAACCTTTTTGCAGTATGGAACACAATAAAATGTGTATTAAATACCTTAATTTAAAAAAACCCACAATATAGCCATCATTTGATTACTGCATTTTGCTTTGTATTAGGTTATCCTTAAAATGCCTTAAAGCATTTGTGCAAAACTATTCTATAGCTTAAGATCTGCATGGGTTGCCGGCTGCTTACCAAGTGCCAGTTAAGGCGTTGGTATTAATTTGCAAAACCTTAAATGGGTTATGATCTGAGTCTCTCCCAGCATGAGTGTCTCCATCTGATAAGATTTTTATGAAAAGCCCAATATACTCCTGAATAAGAATTTTGGCTCACAGTCTTGAAACCTCCTTAATATGCATTTTTAATGACAGGTTTATCATTGTAGGTATTAGTATCACCTTCCTTTTATATTTATAGGTTCTGTTTCTATTATATTTTATGTGTTAAGTGTCTTGAGTAGTCCCTAAAGCAGAAGATATGAGTGTACATCAAATAAATAACATGTTAAAAGCTTTAATGTAAGTGCCTTGCTTGAGCATTTAGGTAGCTTGAAACAACCAGACGTTTTTCAGTGCGCTGATTGAGCTTTTTGATAATTTATTCCCTTAAAAATGAATTTTGTGTATGTTAAACTGTGTGCAACATTAATTTGAAAAAATGCACTGTTTTAAAATTGATATTTATTTAGATTTTTTTTAAATCCTGCCTTTATTATTTTTATGAATAACTCAAGGTGACGAACATACCTAATGCTTCTTCCTCCTCCCATTTTCCCCAAAACAACCGTCCTGTGAGGTGAGTTGGGCTGAGGGAGAGTAACTGACCCAAAGTCATCCAGCCATCTTTCATGCTTAAGGCAGGATTAGAACTCACACTCTCCTGGTGATTGGCCCAAAGTCACCCAGTCAGCTTTTATACGTAAGGCGGGACTAGAACTCACAGTTTCCTGGTTTCTAGCCTGGTGGCTTAACTACTAGTCCAAAGTAGCTCTCAGTATATATTCCCTATACCTCTCAAAATGTTGCATGAATTTGGAAGAAATTTGCGGGCTATGGGTGACATGAAATACCTGAGCTGACGTGCAGGTGTGTGTATGCCATTTGTAGAACTAAAGCATCATTTAAATAAGTAAATAACTTTCTCTTTCTGGCGGTGGTGTCCTAGGAACCTTCACTGTACAGTTTTATGATGGAGTGATTCGGTGTCTCAAAAGAATACATATCAAATCCATGCCAGAGGATGCCAAAGGGCAGGTAAGCAAAGTTCCAGTTAAGTTTCCATGTTAAGTTACATCTCGTAATTCCTCGTTAATTTAATTCATCTGCATTCCAGTTTGTGTTACGTAATTCATATCCACAGACTCCATGAAAGCTGAGGGATCAATCCGATACACTTTAATAAGCGTACACCACTGCTCTCTGCTCTTGTTTGTTTCCCCGAAGAAAAAAAGATAGAAAATTCAAAACCAAGGCATTATGCTAATGGAATAGCAGAAGGAGGAGGAGGATTCATTATCCAATCTCTTTGGCCTTTCCTATGCCTTCCATGTTAAATCTAGGCCCGTGATGGCGAACCTATGGCACGCATCTCCAAAGTGGCATGCGAAGCCATGTCGCCCGGCATGCATGGCCTTGCCTGTTTGTCTTCTGGGTTTCTGGTGTTCATGCGCGCACGACGATCAGCTGTCCATGCGCACGGCAGTGCCGAAAACCGGAGTGCACATGTGCGCCAGCCAGCTGATTGTCGGGTGTGCATGTGCACCAGAACCTGGAAGTTCGGCTTTTCCGGAGAGCAATCCCTTTGCACGTGCGGCAGTGCCGAAAACCGGAGTGCGCATGCGCGCTGGCCAGCTGATCGTCGGGCGCGCATGCGCGCTAGAACCCGGAAGTTCGGCTTTTCCAGAGCGCGGCCCTGACGAGCGCACGCGCGTGACGTTTCCGCGCAAGTGCCGAAAAGGTTCACCATCACTGATCTAGGCTCTTAAATTTTGTGGTGAAGTTTTGTCATTATTTAAAGGCAATGACTGTTGGGCAAATCTGGATTATAACTCTGCGGACAGGCCACTCTTTTCATGCAGTTTTAGTCCAGGAGTCAGCTTTTTGGTGGCTGGGATGAGCGCAGGAGGCCTGCATTTACAGCTTATTTAAGACCGTTGTGGGTGTGATACTGCTGAGTCATGTTTGTAGGCTTGGCAAAGTATTTATTGAATGTCTTTGCTTTTTAAAACTACTTGATCATAGCTGGCTATTAGGCAAAAAAATACTGAGAGAGTAGTTTTACAGTGGAAAATATTATTAGGGGAGCTCCTTAATAATCAAGGTTTTCAAGTTTATGTTGGACATCTACCTGGCATAGATGCTTTACTTCAGATTTCTGCACATGTAATGACTCCTTCCAGTTCTGTGGTTTTGGAAATTATTTTGAGTCTTTTTTTGGCCTTACAGTATACTTTGGGTTGTTTGATTTCAGATTGACGGGAAAGTATGCAGCTATTTTTCAGCAAGTACGGTTGGGGAAGAGGCTTCTGAGGCCACAGTAAAGGGGTTTCAGAGTTACGTGTGGCCCTGTAGGAGACAAGTAGGCAGAGCTGGGGGTGGAGTTAAACATGTCATCAGCTTAGAGTCCTTACGTTGCCACAAACAATCCAAGTCCAGCCCTCCCTTTAATTCCTTTGACTCTTATCCAGCACCAATTCTGTGCTGACTATTTATTTATTATTTATATCCTGCCTTTGTTATTTTTACAAAAAAGGCAGCGAACACACCCAACACACCTTTCTTCTATTTTCCCCACAACAACCCTGTCAGCTGACGTGGACTGAGAGAGAATGACTGGCCCAAGGTCACCCAGCCGGCTTTTATGGCTAAAATGGGACTAGAACTCACAGTCCCCTGTTTTCTAGCCTTAACTTCTAGACCAAACTGGCTCTCTAGATGACCAGAGTCTTGAGTATAACTCCTCTATGTTGCAATCTAATGGATGGTCCTGATTCTTTGTGCCTAACAGGCCCACATTCTCAGGCTGTTCCCATTGGATGAAAAGATTGTTCAAAGTCAGGCTAGGGAAGAGCTGCCCTTAGAAGCTCTCTCTTGCCAGTCCAGTAATCCACATGTTAACAATAGCACTTAGACTTATATACCATTTCACAGCGCTTTACAACTCTCTCTAAGCAGTTTACAGAGTCAGCATATTGCCACTAATAATCTGGGTCCTCATTTTACAGACCTCGGAAGGCTGGAAGGCTGAGTCAGCCTTGAGCTGGTGAGCATCGAACTCCTAGCAGTGAGTTCAGTTAGCAGTAGCAATAGCACTTAGACTTACATACCGCTTCACAGTGCTTTACAGCCTTCTCTAAGCGGTTTACAGAGTCAGCACATTGCCCCCAACAATCTAGGTCCTCATTTTACCGACCTCGGAAGGATGGAAGGCTGAGTCAACCTTGAGACGGTCAGGATCAAACTCCAGGCTGTGGGAAAGGTATTGCCTGCAACACTTGCTCTTTAACCACGGTGCCACCAAGACACAATAAACTTGACTTTGCTACACAACCGGCATCAGACTGCTCCCTGTGGGCAGAGGTGGGTTGCTCCCGGTTCAGATCGGTTCTTTAGAAGCGGTAGCGGGAATTTCCCGCAGTTCGCCGAACCGGGAGCAATCGCTGGTTGGCCACGCCCACGAACTGGCTCTCGGCGGCGCCATAGGTGCCGCCATTTTGTTTTTGGCTTCTGCGCACGTGCAGAAGCTGTATTTTACTTCTGCGTATGCGCAGAAGCTGGGTTTTCGGCACTGCGCATGTGCGGCGGGGGCGCGCAAAGGGCGTGCAAAGCGGGCGCACCCACGCAGCACGGGAGGAAGCGAACTGGTGGCGAGGTAAGTTAGAACCCACCCCTGCCTGTGGGTCACCTACAGAAGTGGTACCAGTTCAGTCCCTTAATAGCAATAGCACTTTGACTTATATACCGCTTCACAGTGCTTTACAGCCCTCTCTAAGCGGTTTACAGAGTCAGCCTATCGCCCCCAACAATCTGGGTCCTCATTTTACCAACCTCGGAAGGATGGAAGGCTGAGTCAACCTTGAGCCTGGTGAGAACTGAACTGCTGGCAATCGGCAGAGTCAGCCTGCAATACTGCACCCTAACCACTGTGCCACCACGGCTCTTATGAATGGTCTGATGCTGTAGAAGTCCTCTCTCCAGTGGAGCACTTGGGGGGGGGGGAGGGAACCTGTTATTCTAAGCTATCGATACTTAAATAATAACCTTATGGCAATTTTCATCCTTTGTTTAATGGTCATTATGCAAACGATGTAAATCACCATACATGTCATAACATTAAGAAAACTTTTCCTGCTTCATTCAGATGATTTCGGATGCACTGGATTTATCCACGGTTTCCTAAGGATGTTCAGATGGGAATTTCCATCAGATGTCCATTACATTAAGTCTATTAAATCAAGGCTTTGCAGTACTTTCATATTCAGATTTCGAGACTCCATTCTAAGTGGACTTAAGAAACGAATATCTAGCACGAGTTCACTAGAGTTGGTGCTGAGCTTTAATGTGGCGTATGTGGTTTTTCCTTAAAATGATTTGTGAATCTAAGAGACAAATAGGAAAACAAACCAGGATTTAACGCAATGTGCAATCCAGCTGTTGTAGAAACTTGGCTTGCAAAGTAGACATTTCATTTGTTAAATTGTGCAAGGTGTAATACAAGGCAGTCCTCAACTTATGACCACAATTGAGCCCAACATTTCTGTTGGCTAAGCAAAACATTTGTTAAGTGAATTTGCTCCATTTTACGACCTTTCTTGTCACAGTTGTTAAGCAAATCATTGCAGTTGTTAAATTAGTCAAATTGTTGTTACATGAATCTGGCTCCCCCCCCCCCCAATTGACTTTGCTTGTGAGAAAGTCGCAAAAGGAGAATCACGTGACCCCTGGGGCACTGCAACAGTCATAAATATGAATCAATTGCCAAGCGTCTGAATTTTGATCACATGACCATGGGGCTGCTGCAACGGTCGTAAGTCTGAAAACTCCTCGTAAGTTGTCTTCTTCAGTGCCCTTGTAACTTTCAACCGTCACTAAACAAACTGTTATAAGTCAAGGACTGCCTGCAGTCTAGCTGATGTTAGCAATAGTAGTTCCTTGTTTTCAAGACAGTGCTTACAACGTACAAGGGGATGGGAAGGCTTAAGAGTTTAATAAGTTCTTGACTTACGACTGGTCGCTTAGCAACCTTTTGAAGTTATGATGGACCTCCCTATGAGTGTAAAGCCCGGTTCCAAAGTATTGACCCCTCCCCCTGCGGTCACATGACCTCATGACAGGCACTTGGTGAATGTCCCGCTGTCACATGGCAGTTTTGTTGGAAAACCAGCATCTACTTCTGCTTTTCAGCAAACCTGATTCCTAGCAAACCATTGGTTAACCACTGCAGTGTTCAATTTAGAACCGCCATAAAAACAAGTCGTAAAATCAGGTCAGCCACCTGGGCGACCCAGTTTGCTACCGTCACAACTTCACAACCGTGATGGCCAAGCTCCATCAAGGTCGTAAACCGAGGACTACATAGAAACCATTTTTAAATGGAAAACTTGCTATTGTTAACTTACATGGTGTGTGAAACTAAGTAACTACGAAGTACATTTTCTTAGAAAAGTTTCTGAGAAACTTTTTTTATAGGTTTTGTAGGTTACTTGCGGCTCCTGATTTTGCAAATATACTCATGTCTTCTATAAAAAACAGAGAGATAAATGTCCTCCTGCTATATCAGCGGCCCCCGAACCTTTTGGGCACCAGGGTCCGGTTCCATGGGGGGAAGTATTTCTGCGGACTGGTGGGGGCGTGGTTTTGCTTGCTGCCTGCATCCCGCGGATGGGGCTTTGCTTGTTTGCGGGGCCTGGTTTCTGACATGCCACGGACCAGTGCTGGGGCTTGGAGATCCCTGTGCTACATGATAAGCCTTTGCGTGTAGCAGAGAAGAAATCTCCAGGAGTCTTTCAGAGTTGGTAGGTTTTAGCACATGCTTTTTAAAAGAAAACACCTGAAGGCTTAGTACTTTCCAGCTGTATTTCTTTGCAGAGTTTATTGTGTTCTTAAGATTTATGGCATGGTGTCATATGAGTGTCAAAATAAAGCTGATCTAAAAAGTAACTTTTTGAAAGAAATTCAAACCCATTAAGATGTGAAATGGAAGAAGATCACCTCCCTAGGAGGAATATTATAGTTAGGTGGTTTATTTTTACTCCCTTAGTAGCCATTGTTTTGGCCAGTGGTTCTCAGAGAAGATCATCTGTTAGCCCAGAGGGCAATAATTTACGATTCTAAAAATGGCTTAGAAGCTCAGATACTATTTCTTGATGATAATGTTAAAATAACATAGTTTTGCAATCTTCAAGCATGTCATCGTTTAAAATATGAAATGAGTTGCTTAGTTGTGAGGTAATGAAGTCCTTTTTTTGATGATTGAGGATGAACCAGGATGGCATGCTTGCCTGAGTTGTAGGATGGGGAAGAGAGTGAAAAAAGGGTTACTTGCACTTGATAAACAAGTTTAAAAAAAGGTTGATACCATGTATAATGTAATCATCATCATAATCTTTTAACGACCCCATAATCCCTTGCTGGGTGGAGTCTGGGCAACTGAATGGAGCTAGCAGAGTGTTTAATGGCCGGATGCCCTTCCTGTCGCCAATGCGGAGTTTTGTTCAGCAGATACATTCTCATTGTGCCCAGAGAGAGAAATATCTGCCTCTACCTAGGATTGAACTCACAGCCTCCTAATTGTGAGGCGAGAGCGCCACCTCTAGGCCACCGCACCACTCACCATATATAATGTAAGGGAAAAAAAATGTATAATGCATATAATGTATGGGGGAAAAAAACATACTGATTCAGGAAACAGTATCTAGAAATGGGCCGCTTAACCTGAAAAATCCCACATAAAACTTTCAATTCTACAATATAATACAGGCAGTCCTTGCATTACAACAGTTCATTTAGTGACCATTCAAAATTACAACGGCACTGAAAAAAGTGACTTATGGCCATTTTTCACACTAGTGACCGACAGTTGCAGCATCCCCATAGTCACATGATCAAAATTCAAATGCTTGGCAGCTGACTCATATTTATGACGGTTGCAGTGTCCCGGGGTCATGTGATCACCTTTTGCGACCTTCTGGCAAGCAAAGTCAATGGGGAAGCCAGATTCACTTAACAGCCATTTTGCTAACTTAACAACTGCAGTGATTCACTTCACAACTGTGGCAAGAAAGGTCGTAAAATGGGACAAAGTTCACTTAACTGTCTTGCTTAGCAACAGAAATCTGGGGTTGAATTGTGGTCACAGGTCGAGGACTACCTGTAGAGTAAAATATGAATGTAAAAATGCTTATTCATATACTTGAAAAGGATATATGGGACATTTTATAGGCCTTGGGGGCAAATCACAAGATCTCTAAAATAACAAAATATTTAACATTTGCAAAATTATAGAAATAAGACTACAAAGTTTGTCATTTAGCAACTGTTATGCTGTAAAGAAACTACTTGTTGCTTTTATCTCTGAATTTTAGCCTGAGCTATGAACATAATGTTGAGTGAGATTTTTCAGAAGAAATGTAAATTTTTTTTCATTTAGATGGAATATGCTAATTAACTGTCAAATATACTTTTGCCACTACCGTGTTTCCCCGAAAATAAGACCCTGTCTTATATTTTTTTTTGAACCCTGAAATAAGCGCTTGGCCTTATTGCCATGCACTCAAAAGCCTGATTGGGCTTATTAGCAGGGGATGTCTTATTTTGGGGGAAACAGGGTACTAAATAGATTTGTATCCTGCAGAATATGGTGAGTGGTATAGAAATTTATTTTCGAAACATACTTATATGTATGTGTGTGCATGTGCACATGGGATTGTTTAGTCTTTACAACGCATGCTTATTTAATGCAGGTTTTTTTTTTTAAAAAAAATCTGTAGATATTCTTATTTGAGCTCCTGAGATATCAGGCAGTTTAGTGTTGTGTAATGAATACACATTACACACAAATCAGCGTAAAAAATAAGTTGCTAACACTTATCTCCTTTATCTTAGACCAGAGGTGTCAAACTCGATTTCATTGAGGGCCGCATCAGGGTTGTGTTTGACCTCGGGGCGGGGGGGTGCGTGGCCAGCTCAACGTCACATGTGTCACGGGTGCTGGTGGTGGCCCAAGCACTCTGCCAGCGAAAATGGGCTCCCGAGCTCTGGTTTCGCCTCTGACGGCCTCCTGCAACCCTCTGCCAGCGAAAACGGCGCTCGGGAGGGCCCTCCCAAGCTCCATTTTCGCTGGCAGAGGCACCACAGGCTCCATTTTCGCTGGCAGAGGCACCACAGGCTCCATTTTCGCTGGCAGAGGCACCACAGGCTCCATTTTCGCTGGCAGAGGCACCACAGGCTCCATTTTCGCTGGCAGAGGCACCACAGGCTCCATTTTCGCTGGCAGAGGCACCACGGGCTCCATTTTCGCTGGCAGAGGCACCACAGGTTCCATTTTCGCTGGCAGAGGCACCACGGGCTGGTCCTTCGCTGTTTCCACGGCAGCCTCATGGGCCGGATCTAAGCACCCTGCAGGCCAGATTTGTCCCGGGGGCCTTGAGTTTGACACCCCTGTCTTAGATGTTATAGCAGGTTCCATAATTTGTAGTGACGAGCAGTTGTTTTATATGTGTCTGCTTTCTAGCCTTGAGGTAGTCTTTATTGATTAAACTTGGCTGACTAAATCTTGACTGTAAGCAGAGACAAGGCAGTAGATGCTACCAATGTGATCTTGGCCGCAACAGTTTTGCCGGTCTCAGGTTGTTGTTCCCTAAAACGGTTGCGTTTGGGAGGGCAAGAAATTGCGGAAGGCTGGTGAATGGAGTCATCCAACTGAGAGGCATGTTGTGATAACTTGTCTTTTTGTTTCCATGTTTGTGTTTTATCTTCGATACGATTAGGCGCGCGAGAGGCAACAGATAGCACCGGAGCTGAGATTAGTGACGGATAACGAGCCACGTGAAGTGAGTTTTGTGGGATTGTGGAAGGAGAGGGAGGGTTCTTGGCACACAGGAAGCAGAAGCTGAGGAGAAAAAAAAACCACGAAAACCTGATGTGGCCAAGACCAGCAGAAGAGGTGTGACAATAGGTGGAAGAGCTCTGAGAGAGAGGGGCAGAACTGTGGTAGAGCTGTGGAAGGTGAGAGCATCAGTCCATTAGAGTGAATAATGCTTCAGGTGGGCTGTCTGTATACCAGACAAAGGTCTCATCTGAACGTGAGCAGTTCATACAGGTAGTCCTTGACTTACGACCACAATTGAGCCCAACATTTCTGTTGCTAAGCGAGACAGTTGTTGAGTGAGTTTTACTACATTTGACAACATTTCTTGCCGCAGTTGTTAAGTGAATCACTGCAGTCGTTAGATTAGTAACACAGTTTGCTAAGTGAATCTGGCTTCCCCACTGACTTTGCTCGTCAGAAGGGTCCCATAAGTTGATCACGTGACCCTGGGACACTGCAACCATCATAAATATGAATCAGTTGCCAAACGTCTGAATTTTGATCACGTGACCCTGGGGACGCTGCAGTAGTCACAACTGTGAAAAAAATGGTCATAAGTCACTTTTTTCAGTGCTGTTGTAACTTCGAACGGTCACTAAACGGACAGTTGTAAGTCGAGGAGTACCTGTAGTTGCTGCTAAAGAAGTCATCGGTGGAGCTAGGAACCTAAGAGGTGGCGGAATGATATTTTAGTTTTGTTTCCTCATGTTTAAAGCTGTAAAATTATGAGGTATGGCTCTAATAAATTCTATCCAGTGAAAACAAATCGCTACCTCAGAATTACAGGGTTCTATGTGTGTATATATATTCTATATACACATAGAGCCCTATAATTCTGAGGTAGCGAAATGTTGCAGATCTGTTGAGGGTTTGAAGTCTGAGACGGCAGTTCTCCAAAGTGAAAAATAACTTAGAATATTTAACAGAGTCTAACATTAACAATAGAGAATTAACCTATAATACATGTAGTTTGTTGGATGTAAATCTGCAGTTTCATATACACACAGAAGATGCTGTCCTACTGTCCTATGATTAAAATAGATGGGATAATAGTGATGAAATTCAGTAGACCAATCATCCAAGTTTGATACAGTAAACATTTCTTCTAGGAAGGCGCAACTTTGCATACTAATTTAGAAGAAATTAATCCGTTTCCTTCTTTCTGAACCTTTGTGTAAGATTGCTTTCACCACAGAAGATAAAATGCATTTTCTTCATTCATGCATACAGATTTGTCAGACTCTTGAGTGCAAATGTAGACCTGCAGTCATATCTTAACACGTGTGTGGTTTTTAATGTACATATGATAGAATCGTGTAGTTGGAAATTTTCAGTTAAGCCTGTGAGTCCAATCATTTGCTCGGTATAGGAATTCTGAATAAAGCATTCCATGACAGATGTCTCCCCTGCCTGTATTTGAAAACATCCAATGAAAGAGAAGTCATTCATCATCATCCTTTAACGACCCCATAATCCCTTGCATTGTGGAGTCTGGGCAACTGAATGGAGCTAGCAGAGCGTTTTAATGGCCGGATGCCCTTCCTGTCGCCAATGCGGAGTTTTGTTCAGCAGATATATTCCCATTGTGCCCAGAGAGAGAAATATCTGCCTCTACCTAGGATCGAACTCATAGCCTCCTGATTGTGAGGCGAGAGCTCCACCTCTAGGCCAACGCACCACTCTAATGAGAGAGAAGTCATTCCTCTCTTTATAACTGATTCCACTATCAAGTTACCTCTTTTGGTAATTGATTCCACTGTCACATTACAGAAAGTTTTCCTAACATCCAACTAGAACCTAATTTTGTTTTGTCCAATACCGTAATTCTGTGCCCTCTATTCTGGAATGATAGAGAACAGCTCTTGATCTTCTGTTCCCTCTTCTGGTTCTTCTGCCATATTTGCTTCTGTTATCTTTGATCAAGTCTGAGAATGCTTAATTTTCCCAGTCTCTCCTCCTAAGGCTTAGATCCCTGCCCCAGCATCATTCTTCTAGATCAGGTCTTCAAACTTGGCAACTTTAAGACTTGTGGACTTCAACTCCCAGAATTCTCCAGCCAGCTGGAGAATTCTGGGAGTTGAAGTCCACAAGTCTTAAAGTTGCCAAGTTTGAAGACCTCTGTTCTAGATTCTCTAAATCCTTTTTCTTAAATGTCCAGAGTTGGACCAAATATTTGAATATAGTGGTGATTGTGTTACATGATTTGGAAACTGTAATATATCACTGCAGCCTAGCTTTGCTTTTGAATTTTTTGCATCCAGATCATAGGGACTCCTATTCATCTAGTGATTAACTACATTTTTCAAAATACTTTCCGCAAAAAAGTTATCATCAGCCTGGCGTCCTCCACCTTCTAATTGTGCATTTGATTCATATTCCCCCCCCCATGTAGAGTTCTTCATTTGTCCTTGATTATATTTCATTACATTCCAACCCCTTTTTCTAGCCCATCAAGATCATCGTAAAGTTTGTTTTTTGCCTTCTTAGTGGTCCCACTCAATTTCATGTCGTCTGCAAATGTGGCGTATCTCTTCATTTACCATTTCATCCCACTCTAATGAATTGTTTGAAGAGTCCTGCTTTTGGACAAACTAGGACAAACACTTCAGAAAGCACACTCAAATGAGAAAAATCTCCTACTAGGCTGACTTGAAGAGTAACTGTTGATCAGAGTTAATAGAATATTTTTTTAAAAAAATAAATGCTTTGTAAAATATGCATTCTTAAGAAAATCAGGCCAAACGTTCATCTGACAAATCTACAATATTGATCTCTGTCAATTTCCATGGTCCCTAATTATTATTGTTCACTTTGTGACTTGTTCTAGAATGTACCAATATATGTCAGAGTGACAGCTATGTGTTGTACGTACATCTATGCAGGTGTTATCTATGTAGCATTTCAGAATCAACATCCTAAAAGATATATTAGAATTCACAGGTAAAAAACACAACTTGTCTCCATCACCTTAAAGTATATCTTTGTCAGCATGCTGTCCCAATTCAATTTATTACAGTCATAGATCAGAGACCAGAACAAATGCAAACACTCAATAAATATACAATTAAAAATTCTAGTATAAAATAATAAATAACAGCTAAAATCTATGATAAAATCCAGTCTGTCAATTATACATGGTCTAACTATACTAAAATTGCAATCCATATACTGTGTGGCCACAGTCCGTTTAATACTAAAAGGAATAAGCAGTGCAAAGGGTTTGCCACATTCGTTGTGTAAAATAGCTATGGTGGATTAGACACGTGTTTCCAACAAATCCCCAGTGCTGCTGCACAGAATCTAGCCACCTGCGCTGTAGTTATGGACTGTTCGTCCTTAAGCAGCCATTGGTATAGAAACAGCAGAATCTGAGACACAGCCTAGCCTGATGCATATTAGGGTAGTTCTGACTTGGTTTTTAATTGCAATAGATATTCTCAGATTTCTGTAGCTATTGTAAAGCAGTTAAGACAATTTAAAGTCGTCTTCGAGTTTACAAGATAATGGAAAACAGCTAACTACTTGTTTTGGACATTTTCCTTTAAAAGACATCCAAAGAATCTGGGCTAAATTAGTACCCTGTTTCCCCTCAAATAAGACATCCCCTGATAATAAACCCAATCGGGCTTTTGAGTGCATGGCAATAAGGCCAAGCGCTTATTTCAGGGTTCAAAAAAATATAAGACGGTCTTATTTTCGAGGAAATACGGTAATAGATATACTAGTGCTGTATGGATGATACAGTTGCCTTAATAGGATTTTTTCCTCGCATGAAGGTTAACCTAAATATTTGTTAATATTTGGAATCAAAGAGTTGGCACAATTTCCATTTCAAAGAATGGGAAAGATTTCTGCCCAAGACAGTAAAGGGTTGGTTAAATAGATAATTTTATTTATTTATTCAGCCTAGATGCCACCTGATTCAAAACAAGGCCATTGAGGTTGATACACAGATAGTCAAATCTGACAGGGAGGTTTTATACAATACCTTCTAGGCACTTGATGCTATTGCTAACATTTTCACTGCCAAACCTTAAACTTAGGACGAATAAATGGGGGTATGGAAAGCTATCATACAGAAATGGAAAGTTCCAGAAAACGGCAATGTTCTGTTTTCTCTCTAGATCACACTGTCTCTCGGTGGTTTTCTAGAAGTCAATTTGTCAAATCTAAAGAGGTCAGCAAGAACTGTTTAGTCTAGAACATAACAATTTAGCATAGCACAAATGAGATACAGAACATTCTAGACTTTTTAACAGCATTTAATTCCTAGAATGGAAGCTTGGGCACCCAGGATTAAGTAACCTGTCATCAAAATCCTTGTTTGTTTCTTTTTTTGTGTGCCATATATATATTTAAGTATCAATTTACAAGAAACAATAGAAATTCAAAATAGATATTCTTCAGCATGAACAATTTTCCCTTTATGATACCTTTCTTTTTAACAGTTTTCTTCATACCTGGATTTTAATTTGAGGTGCTTGTTTTCTTCTGTTTTCTCCCCTTTTCAAAGGATTGGATAGCTTTGGTCAAAGCCGCCGCAGTGGCAGCCGCGAAAAACAAAGCAGGAGTTAAGCCACGGACAAGCGCGAACAGTAATAAAGACAAAGAGGAGAGAAAGTGGTTTAAAGTACCTTCAAAGAAGGAAGAGACCTCAACCTCAGCAATTGTCCAGAAAGTTCAGAAGAAAGAAGAGCAGCCCACATCCAGCGAGACATTTGGTATATAAACTACCTTTTATTGCAGAGGTCTTCAAACTTGGCAACTTTAAGACTTGTGGACTTCAACTCCCAGAATTCTCCAGCCAGCATAGCTGGCTGGAGAATTCTGGGAGTTGAAGTCCACAAGTCTTAAAGTTGCCAAGTTTGGGGACCCCTGTTTTATTGTATACATGATTTTCCCTTTAAAATATTTATTGATTTGTTTGTTTGTTGATTAAATTATATGCTGCTGTGCTGCCCTGCCCTGCCCCATTCACTCACACACACACACGTCAGTGTGGTTTAGAGAGTTTATTAATGTTCCCCAGCAATTCCCTTCACCCAGCCTCAGAACTGTCCCAAATAAATTCAGCCATAAGCAGGCCAAGGAGAGTCCACAAGGCAATGGCCAATAATCCATAAAACAATGGAAAGTTGCTCCAATGAATAAGTCCACCAAACAATCTTAATCCACCAGGCCAAACTGAAATACACCCACAAGAGCTCACTTGGCAAGAGAAGTTCAGAGTCTCCAAAGTCCAGCAGGAAGCACGAGGAACAAACACACACAGCCAGAAACCAAACATTTTGTTCCCAGCAATGCCTCCCTCTGCCTGCTGTGATAAATAGCTTTCCGGTGTAGCCCATCAAGATGGGCGGGGCCTTCTCCCAAGTAATCTGGCAGATCTCTGTTGCTTTTGTCTTTTCTCTGCCCTGTGTGCTCTCGGATCCACCACGGAAGGCAGCTCCTCCTCCTCCTCCTCCTCTTCACTGACCGTCTGTCCCTGCAAGCTGTCCCCAGCTGAAGCCCCCCGTAAATCTCTTTCGGCCGGCTGTTCAGATGTGCCAGGAATGAGCTCATTCTCCCTTGAGCCGACCTCCGAGGAAGAAACTGAGGAGTCGTCCAAGGGAGACATCACAGCTGCCCATCTCACTGTTGAAGCAACTCTGGGTGGCATATAAATTACAGGTAGTCCTTGACTTACGACCACAATTGAGCCCCAAATTTCGGTTGCTCAGAAAGTCAGTTAAATGAGTTTTGCCCCATTTTACATCCTTTCTTGCCTTTCTAATTGAATCATTCGGTTGGTAAGAAAATCTGGCTTCTCCCATTGACTTTGCTTGTCAGAAGCCAGCTGGGAAGGTTAGAAATAGCAATAGCACTTAGATTTATATACCGCTTCACAGTGCTTTACAGCACTTTCTAAACAGAGACACACACACCACACGGATTGGCCAACTCTTATCAATATATGCCAGTTGCCAAGCGTCCGAATTTGAATCACGTGACCATGGGGCTGCTGCAATGGTCATCAAGATGAAAACTGGTCATAAATCACTTTTTTTTGGTGCCGTTGTTACTTCAAACAGTCACTAAATGAGTGGTTGTAAGTCGAGGACTACCTGTTTTAATAAATAACTCATTGACATTGGTCTGTGATCCTATAATGGTGGTTGCTTATATGCTTCTTGTAGTTGTTTAACAGCAGGTTGCAAGCACAAAAAACATCTGTTTTGCCTGATACCACCGCATGTTAACTGGGCTTTTGAGAAATGCTTGGATGAATCTATGAAATTCCAGCCATGATGTGATAAGGAGATTTTAATTCTGTCTTTGTGAAATACTACTAACGTTCTCTTTAATACATGAGTAGGCACAAAGATAAGAATTTGGGTGAGCTTCTTGTATTCATATTTTTATCTCCTGCTTGTCTTATTAAAGAGCAGGGAAGGGAGCATTAATTAAGGCTACTGTGTCAAGGATAAAGGAAATGTTGCTGCATTTGTGCCAGGAGCTATTTGTTTGAGATATACTATACTGTTGCCATTGCTGCTCTTGTGATTGTTCTAAGCCTTTTGTATAATTTATTTGTCAAATTTTTAAAACTGCCCATCTTACCTCACAGAAGGACTCTGGGTGGTGCACAATAAAAGAGAAAAACATAAAAAGAGTATAAATTGTTAAAATTTCAAAAGAGGCAAGATCGATTAAAAATTAGTGTTAAAATTAATTGAAAGGTGAAGGGAGGGCTAACCAGCCCCATGGCTGCATGTTCATCTGTTCTCTCCAAGAAAGACCACAGAGCCATGTTTTCACACCTTTTTGGAAGACCAGGAGAGTGAGGGTCCCTCTCATCTCTGGGAGGGGTGAGAATGTTCCACAGGGTGGGGGCAACAACAGATAAGGCTCTCTTCCTGCACCCTGCCAGTAGAAATTCCTTAGCTGATAATGTCATGTATTTCTTTTGTAAATTTCTGAGAAACCTATCTTTGCTTGTTATTTCATCCAGAATAAAGCAATGTGTAAAATCTAACCAAAATTGTTACTGGTACAATAAAAAAGTGATTGCATTAATGTAAAAATAGCCAAATACAGGGAAAAATAAATCACATCTCTTATTCATCCAGAAGAACCAGCTTTTCCTAATCCAGGGTCTTGAAGCTAATAGTGATGATACCAGGACAGCTAGCTGGGTGCGCGGAGCTGTGGGTGTTTCTATATGCAAGTTCTCCAGGCCTTTCTTCCAATTTGCAACTATCTAACAATAAAGGCCTTCAGATCTTAAAATCATTGGTAATTCATATGAAGAAGGATTTACTCCCCCCCCCCCCAAGCCTCTGCTTTTCTTAACTGCTGCCCATTTGACCATTATTTTAGTCCCATGTGACATTGTGTGGGGATTTGTAGGAATACCACAGTCTGGATAAGACAGTGCAGTGTGAAGTTTCCAAAAGATGCCCTAATTAATTCATGAGCCACGAGCCAAGCTTCAAAAGAAATATAGCCATTTATTAGGAGCGACATTTCGGCAATACTCCGATGCAGTCAGAACTGAGCTCATGTAGGTTACGTGCCCTCATGACCCCGTCTCCCCCCTTCTCCCTGGACATGTCATAAATCACATTCTCCAATGAACCACGTTGGCGGGCTGTGAAACCCACACCTCTCCTGCTGACTCCGGTAACCTAGGACACAATCAATAAAAAAAACAAACATTTGTGGAATGTAGTTTCAGTTAGGACAATCAGCAACTCCGTCAGTTCTCCCCCCTCCTGCTTATGGCAACTTGAAAGCTTTGCAAGTTGACATGCAGATTGTGGAAAAACTCAATAGGGGCTAAAAGGGATATGGGCAAGGACTGTCACTTCCTTAAGGTAGACCAAGTCAGAAAACAGATTTCACAAGAAAACCTGGAACCCTAATTGATCCGGGTTCTAGTAATAGAATCTTGAAAGCCTGATGGTGTTTCCCATTCTCTTCTTATTCTAAAGAAAGTCAAAGTTGGACAGTCTTGAGTTTCTTTCTTACACTTTCAGGATTTATCTGGGTAAGCTCATATTTTACTAAGCATTCCCACATGTTTTCTTCAAGGCCAACTCTGTACTCCTCTAAAGGAGAGAGACTTATCTACTTAGGCTAGATCGGGGTCCCCAAACTTGGCAACATTAAGACTTGTGGACTTCCCAGAATTCTCCAGCCAGCTATGCTAGTCTTTAAAGTTGCCAAGTTTGAAGACCTCTGGGCTAGATTAAGGAACCCTGGTGGCGCAGTGGTTAGAATGCAGTATTGCAGGCAAACTCTGCCCACAGCCTGGAGTTCGATCCCAGCGGGTTCAAGGTTGACTCAGCCTTCCATCCTTCTAAGGTCGGTAAAATGAGGACCCAGATTGTTGGGGGCAATATGCTGACTCTGTAAACTGACTCAGAGAGTGCTGTGAAACACTATGGAGCAGTATATAAGTCTTAAGTGCTGTTGCTATTAAGGGACTGAACTGGTCCATGTAAGAGACACGACAGAAGTAACGAAGGACCTGCTTTGGTCCCATCTACTGTCGAGTGGCTGTGCTGCATAATTGTGTGTCAGAGAGTATGTGTTGTGTAGCTTAAGAGACCATCTCCCTGCCTAAGCCTCTTATTAAGCTGTGTACCTCTTCAGAAGACTTGGATGAAGTTAGAGGCTCTGCAGAGCCTATGGCTGATATGAGATGGGGGGGGTTTTGGGGGGGGGTGTCCCCAGTGCTTTACTCCTGGGAAATTTGTTGTTCTTGCTGAGGTCATTCTAATAGGTGCAGTTCAGGATGTCATGGCTTCCACTGACTTCATGCAGATCGTTTTAGAACGTACGCACGTCATGTCCTCGCTTTGGGAGATGTGCAGTTTTTGTACATGGTTGCACCCATGTTTAAGGAATAAGTTGGCAACTTGGAGGTTCTGTGGGTCCCCATGTTGACATTGAACAGTCACAAAACATCTGGATCAAATGGAACTTTCTGTCAGCTTTGGCTGTTAAACCAGGTGGTTCCCTACTTAGAAGAGAGACCCCTGGCTTTGCCATGCACCGGAAAGTTGGATTATTGTGGCGCACTGTTCATGCTCCAGTCTTCATGCACTCATAGACTACCATCCGAAATTGCAGATAGTCCTCAGAAAAGATGAATCAGAATGCTCTGGGGAGAACAACAGAACATTCCAGAGCTCTCTAGAACTTACTGTCCTAGAACAATATCTTTTGCCCAACCCTAATAAAAAAAATTATCTCCAGAGATTTAATTACGATTTCTAATGTTATCTCATAATAGTATATGGAGGTAACTATATTGTAAGTATTTACCCAGAGGAGCTTTTCAAACAGGGTGCTTATACATATGATTTCTTCTTCTTTTATGTAGGATTTCCTCTGGTGGATGTCCCAAAGATTGCCTTTGTACAGGCGGAGAATGCATTAGCACACAAGAGGAAAAACAATCTAGGCAACTCATTTCAAGCAAAGAGGGCTCGTCTTAACAAGATCACTGGTAAGTTGTCATTTCAGGTCAGCTATGATGGTTGTTTAATCTAGCTCTCATCTGAACAGTTGCAGGAACTAAGAATGTGTAGTCTAGTCTTCTCCCAAGCACCTGAAGGCAGGGCAAGAAGCAATGGATGGAAACTAATCAAGGAGAGAAGCAATCTAGAAATAAAGAGAAATTTCCTGACAGTTAGAACAATTAATCAGTGGAACAACTTAACTCCAAAAGTTGTGGATGCTCCAACATTGGAAGTTTTTAAGAAGAGATTGGACAACCATTTGTCTGAAGTGGTATAGGATCTCCTGCCTGAGCAGGGGGTTGGACTAGAACAGGGGTGTCAAACTCGATTTCATTGAGGGCCGCATCAGGGTTGTGTTTGACCTTGGGGGGAGCATGGGGCGTGGCCAGGTTGGGCGTGGCCAGCTTGACGTCACTCGTGTCAGGAGCGCCTGTGGTGACCCCAGCTCCGTTTTCGCTGGCAGAGGGTTGCAGGAGGCTGTCGCAGCGGAAAACAGAGCTCGGGGGGGGGGCACGCGTGGCCTTCCCGAGCTCCGTTTTTGCTGGCAGAGGCACCACGGGCCGGTCCTTCACTGTTTCCAGAGCGGCCCTGCGGGCCAGATCTAAGCACCCCGCGGGCCGGATTCGGCGCCCGGGCCTTGAGTTTGACAACCCTGGACTAGAAGACCTCCAAAGTCCCTTCCAACTCTGTTATTCTTGTCTGTTAACTCTCTGCTTAAGAAGAAATACAAACACTATAACTATTTGCATTATAAAACCAACAAGAACCAGTTTGGTGTTTAGTGGTTAAATCTCTAAACCTAGAAACCAGGAGAGCATGAGTTCTAGTCCCCCCTTAAGGCGTGAAAAACCAACTGGATGACTCTGAGCCACTCGTTCTCAGCCCAACTCATCTGACAGATTTGTGGTTGTGGTTGTTGTTCTAACTTACATGGTTGCCCACCTGTCCTAGAAACTCTCGGCAGCAAACAAAGTAAAAACATGGCATTCCATTAAACCAAAAGAGAGGGGAGGGGGGAAATCAAAACCATCGTAAGTACATGCCAGTTGCCAAGCGTATGAATTTTGATCACGTGACTAGGGGGATGCTGCAGCGGTCATAAGTGTGAATAAAGGTCATAAGTCACTTTCCCCCCCAGTGCTGTAGTAACTTTGAACAGTCACTCAACGAATGGTTGT
Organism: Thermophis baileyi; assembly: GCA_003457575.1. Classification (NCBI taxonomy): domain Eukaryota; kingdom Metazoa; phylum Chordata; class Lepidosauria; order Squamata; family Dipsadidae; genus Thermophis; species Thermophis baileyi. Next base: position 123,215 of record QLTV01003483.1, read on the forward strand.
AAGTGGGGAACCACCTGTACTGAGATGATCTACCTGTAGGATCATCATCCTTGACCAAGCGCCATGGCGGTTATTTCAAAAGAGTCCTTATTTTTGTGTTGTTTTTTCTTGTGCAGGATTGTTGGCATCCAAAGCTGTCTGGGCTGATGGTGCTGAAAAGAAAGAAGACCGCAAAGAAGCAGCTCCAGTCTTGGAGCAGGTATGAAATTGTAGAGTTGATTCTTTTCCGAGGGCCATTCTGGAACGTACTATGGGAAATACCAGATCTGTGATGTGAATATTGTCTTGCTAGGCAGAATCCGAGAGGGGCACTAAAGAACGATGTGTATGTATATAATATACCTCTGCATAAATGAAGGTCATGAAAGTAAATCTGTTGCTCCTAAGGGGTGCCTAACCCAGAAGCCAGTTCTGTCTGGACTGGACTTCTGCCGTTTGCCTTTTAGGTCAGAGAGTTGGATGTCTTAATTTATGGTTACCTTTCTTTTTATCGTCTATGGCAAGGGTGTCAAATTCACGTCATCATGGTGGTGTCACGTGACGTATTGGGGCTTTCCCCCCCCCCTTCGCTAAACAGTGTGGGCGTGGCCAGCGCGTGATGCATCCGGCCCTTTGGGCCGGGAGTTTGACAGCCCTGGTCTATGGCGATTCTCAGTCATCCAGGTCATGGTTGTCCCAAAGGCGCTTTTTTTTTTCTCTTTCAAAAGCTGACTGGACTATCTTGGATTTTTTTTCCCCTTGAAGACGTTTCTCTTCTCATCCAAGAAGCATCTTCAGTTCATGAAGGACAGAAGATGCTTCTTGGATGAGAAATGAAATGTTTTCAACAAAAAACAAAAAGTCCAGTTGCCTTTTGAAAAAAGCACCACTGGGACTTTATTTTTAATTTTCATTAGCAAAACATTCCGAGAATCAAAACAAACAAACAAAAAACTGGATGTCTCTTCCCAAATACTGTTACAATATAGCTGAAATAGTGCCAACAAGTGACTTAAAAGACCCTTGACGCAAATTGAAATTGTGCTTTCACACAGGGGTTTTGACATCTACCAGAACTACTTCTTCATAGAGAAGTTTCCTTTCTGTTGTAAGAATTGGTGGTTGTGAACGTATATGTGTTTATGGAACTGTTCAATGAGCCATATTACTAACCCTCCTCCTCCACCTTCTCCTCCTTGGGTTAAGCTCTAGATTTTTAAATAAATACTAAAAAAAAGGCAACACGTTAAAAACCTCTTGGGGATTTGGTTTTAGTTCACATCTAAAGCAGAGATGCCTGCATTCTCTTTCATTTTTCTGCTCCGTTGGGTTTTCTCCTGCCTTGCATTTAATGCATAACTATGACTTCTAAGAACAGGGCTAGATGAGTTGAGTGTACTAAGAGGATAGTTTGCTACTCTCCGTACATTGGAGTGGTTCCCAGGAAGTCACACCAATGTTGAAATGTGAGTTTTGCAGATCTTGTTCTGTAAGCCACATAATGTAAAAATATATATATTTTTAAAATTAAAATTAAATGTGGCTGGTCTTCTTGGACTCTTAACTTGTAGACTGTTATTAACACTAGAGATTTAACAGCCTATAAAATATGAATTTGAAAACCCTTGATAGAAAACATATAACCAAAGATAGAGAAAATTGGTACAGAAAAAATTGGAATTTGAAATTGGCAAGAAATTCGTTGCCTGAATGAAAGAAATAATAGTTGATTAATGAGAAGTCAGAAAAATATAACATTTTTTTTTTAGCTTTTAGCCAACCATGGCATGGTTCCATCCAAGTATCAGTTATAGGTCTTTTAAGTTATACATGCTTAGACAAAACCCTAGTTCTATTTTTAAACCTGAAGTTGTAACCATAATTTAAGTGGGTTTTCAAATGATGGTTATAAAGAAAATACGTTTGGTTAATACTGGTGTGTGTAGAGCCCAAATCATGGTTTATTCTGGGAGGACCCAAAATCTGGGCTGAACATTTGTTTTCTAAGGCATAAATAATTTTTTTAGGAATCAGTGGCTTCATAATGCCAGTCGCCTGCAGCTAAGCATTGATGGTTAAAAAGACATAATGAAAAGAAATTAAGATTGTCTCCTCTGGTTGTTAATTTCTCTTCCCGCCTTCTGGTTTACAATATCTTAAACCTAAACCCTCAGGTTACATGTCACAGGTACAGTAGTCACTTAATTGTGTTGTTAGGATCTGGCCTTGTGTTTACTTTTGAACAATATCTGCTTAGATTAACTAATTTTCATTAAGGTTCTTTCTCATGTTTAATTTTGTCCTTGTTAAAAGAGGTTTAAGCACCTTATTAGAACAAGTTTTCAAAACCTTGTTTTAAATAATTTTGTAACTTTGAAAGTAATGGTTTCTGTAGTGATGTCTTTCACACGTGAAGATGAACAATAAAATCATTTATTTACAAGCTATGGCTCTAATTAATTTCTGGCAATTTTCTTACCAAGCTTTAGCTATGGTTCTAGAGTCTTCCAGTTGTCTCACATGAACAAATGATGCTCAGTGGACATGCATAACCGGTCCAGGGATAGCATGGGTGACAATTGAATGGAATGTTTGCTCACCAGCCTTTACATCATATTTCCATTACATTGAACGTAGCAAGGACATTGCACCAGAACCACATTCTGTCTTTATCAAGCACAACACTAATCCTATTGTGATTGGGGCAGTTTCTTTGCATAATCCATGCACATGGCTAGGGCCTGCTTTGCCTTGTTTATCTAGTCACCCGTGCCTAACATCCATCTTTTGATGCAAAAGTTCCAGCCTGGAGAACACGGTTTTGGTCACGAATTTGATTCTTATTATGAAAGTTTGCTTGTTTTGTTTTTAATGAAAAGGCAAATGCTTCCTGAATTTCCCCCAATGCTTTAATGAAATGCTTACTGGCACAATATTGACCTCTGCTAGATGAAAGTGTTTTGAACTGTCTGTGGGGGATAGCTCTCTAGACATGTATGTCAAATGCTGGTATTTGTAAATTGAGGTCATGTTGATATGACGATTCATTATGTGTGTTGAACAAAACGGATGTGGGGGCATTACGTTTTGAAAAAATATGCTTTGCTTTTCCGACTTGATAAGATGACGCTTATGTTGTTATTGCTTTTAATTGACAAAATGTTGTGATGCTTATGACAGCTCATGTGTAGGTGATATCCAGATTATGTGCTAAAATACAGAATATAGTTGCCGGTTGGGGGGGGGGGAAACTAAAGGGACCCTGCCAGCCTCTTCATGTCTTGTATTCAGACTGACCTACATACGTGGGAATTTGTGGATTTTAATAATCACTCATGTAATGCTAAGATTTTGTATCTGGCAATCAGGAAGTTTTATAACACATCAGAGATTTATAATCGCAAACGCTTGATTGTGCTTTTTAAGAAATATTGTAGAAATTCCTGATACGGAAATATGGCAAAATGTGATCAAGTCAAACAGATAATTAGTATGTTTGGAAGAATTATGATTCTCAGTCAGTAAGAATGAAGAGAGGTATATGGCTTCACATCCTGATCCAGAGATCAACATAAAGTATAAATTGCAGATGGAAGGGTTTTCTTCAGATATGGAAGAAATCCCCTTTGTTTTCCACCTGCTGATGTACAAGAACATTATTTCTCTGTGAAATGAAGGGGGAGATGTTGACAAAAGAAGCCTACAACATGTCACATATCTCCAGCTTCTGAGGAGATCACTGGATTGGGATGATGGTCTTTGGCCGAGTCCCTTTTTAAATATGAAAATGCTTAATTTAAATTTTTCTTTCCTTCTGAAAAATGTTTAAATGCTAAAGTTGCTTTAAAAAAAAATCAAAAATAGAATGCAAGAGCTGCAGTGAAGAAAATGCAATAAAAGTATCAATTTCTTATTATTTATTCAGGAGATATCACCTAAGCCTCAAAGTCAGAAAAAAAATGAAGCTGATATTAGCAGTTCTGCCAACATTCAGAAATCGGCACTGCTGCCCTCCAACTTGTCTTCAGGAAAGTCTCGCAGCAAGAAATTCAAACAAGAATCTGGAGATTCTGCAGGGTGTCTAAAGCCCCTTAAAACACCATTTTCCCCAGAGTTAATACAAGTGGAGGATTTGACCCTGATCTCCCAGCTTCCTTCTTCTGGGATAAATAAAACTAGTGAGCACAGACATTTTAAAACATAACCGTAATTGAGAAGTCATCATTGGTGGGTGGTGGTTGTTTTGTTTGAATATGGCTTGTTGATCATGAGTAGATTTTTGAAAAAGAAAGAAAGAAAGAAACAGGACTTCAAGGAAGGTATGTCATGGAGTCTAACAGTATTGTAATTCAATTCACCAGAAAAAAAAAAACCTGCAAGAAATAGAGATTTCTTGTACCTTTAACATCTGAGGAACAGAAGAAAATTTAAAGCAACCAACTGGTCTTCCAATTTGAAAGATTTCCTTGTCCTGTTGACTGGAATCCTCTCCTCTCCTCTCCTCTCCTCTCCTCTCCTCTCCTCTCCTATCCCTTTGTCTTCCCACATGGGC
>QLTV01003483.1:127756-142005 GCA_003457575.1 Thermophis baileyi
TTCCTCTTCTTCCTTGCCTTTCCTTTCGTTCTTCTGTCCTTTCCTTTTTTCCTCTCCCCTCCTCTCCTCTCCTCTCCCCCCTCCCCTACCCCTCTCTCCTCTTTTGCCTCTCTTCCCCCTCAGTTTTTCCCAAATTATACCAGGTGACTGATTCAAGACTGATTTTTGATTTTGTTCCTCTTGAGCACACAGTATGAAATTGCAGGGCAGAATTCTTCTCTGCAGTGACACAATGCCTCAAACTGCACAGAACAGCAAAGCCTTCGTGATCTGCTGATTGAAGAAAGAGGAGAAGAAGAAGAAGGAGAGCTTTTCCTGTGTTTTTGTAGCCCATCCTATATTCTTCTAGCATGACAAGCCAAACTCTTTATTTTCTCCATTACTGGTTAACAGGCAGCAGTATTCCGCTTTTGAGATAAAGATCCAAAAGTTGCTTTCTGAGACGAGACCCAGGAATGTATCCACTATCTACCATTTTAGAAGATGTCTAAGCATGTTCAGCATCAACCAAAAAGAGGATTTGTTTTTTTTTTTTGTTCCCTTCCTTGTGTCCAACTTCAGCACACCTTCCCTTGTCCAAAGGTTTAATCTTTTCTCATCTATAGATTATATAGGATTTGGGAGGGGAGGTGTTTTTGTTTTTTCTGAAATAGCAGCCTAAGCCTTTTACTTTGCTCCCCCCAAAAATGAAGAATCAGAAGAGCTGTTTCCTTGGGCTGCCTTCTAATTGGCACGCACTGAAAGAAAACTCAGGATATGATCCAAACAGAAGTATGTACAAATCTAATTGATTTGGAGATAATATTTTCATTTAACAGGGTAGGGAATAAGAAACCGCTAACCTAAACAAAAATATGAGAAAACATTCATTGACCATTACATCCCCAGTAGATACAACATCATATAAATCTGTAAGTAAGCTTTCCTGAGGATGATTTGAGTCTATTTTAAATAGGGAAAGGGAGCAATTAAAATAAAACAATAATTAAATTTAATAATTAAAACTTGTTTTGCATTGGATGGTTTCCACTGATTTCTCCCTTTCTTTGATTTTTGTTTTGTTTTTGTTTTGAAGTCAAGATCATTTTTAAATAGTTTCTGGCGTGAAACTTTATGGACCATATTTCATTAAGGAAAAAAAGCCACTTATTTGGAGCGCTTTGCAAGTGTGCTTTAAGCTTCAAACAATTTGAAAGGGGATGCTCTGTACGCCCTTTTAAATAATAAAGTATCTTAGCTTCCGTAATTAGGGATTGTAAGGTACACCTCTGAAGTGATTTTCATGACTGCACATGCATAAAAATCAACTACTTTGCTTTGAGTCTCTCCAAAAGCTTGAGGTCCAAGTATATTTAGTAGAAGGGGCAAACCCTTTCCCACTAAAATTAATGTGATTTTGTAATGTTTAATATTGTCTGGATGAAACTCTTAACCGCAATCATAATTTCTTTCTCCCCATAGGCAAATTCTAGAAGTGTGTTGTCTGTCTCTATGGGGGAAAGAACTTATGAATAATTGCATAAATGAGTATTACTTATAAATACAGGTGGTCCTCGACTTACGAGCACAATTGAGCCCAAAATCTCTGTTGTTAAGTGAGACATCTGTTAAGTGAGTTTTGACCCATTTTACAACCTTTCTTACCATAGTTATTAAGTGAATCAGTGTAAGCCGGTTGTTAAGTGAATCTGGCTTTCCCATTGACTTTGCTTGTCAAAAGGTTGCAAAAGGGGATCACGTGACCTTGAGATACAGCAACGGTCATAAGTCTGAACCAGTTGCCAAACATCTAAATTTTGATCATGTGACTATTGGGATGCTGAAAAGGTTGTAACTGAAAAAGGTCATAAGTCACTTTTTTCAGTGGCGTAACTTTGAACGGTCACTAAATGAACTGTTGTAAGTCGAGGACTACGTGAACAAGATCATATCAAACATTTTAGTAGGTATTAAATGTTGCAACAGTTCACAGCTATGCTACGAAAGACCAAATGCTAAAAAATATCATAGTCAGCAATCCAATAATTGATTTTGCTGATAGTGGTTTAGTCCTTGCAAAAGATGCCAGCTGCTTAAAAGCTGAAGGTAATCATGCATCAGGTTACAGCTAATAACTTAATTTGTTAAATATAGCTAAATGCTGAAGCAGATTGGAGGCAATTCATCAAAATAAACACTGAATGCAACAGAGCAGTAATTGAAAAGCAACGATTAAACCATCTAATATCCATAATATAGATTTAAGTAATATAACAGTAATATCCTTATTGACACCTAACAGCCTAGACTGTCTAAAGTCTGTCAGCAAAATGATTCACACACACACACACACACACACACACACACAGCGCTTCTAGAAGCCCTGTATTCAGCATACATAGTTTTTTTTTTTTAAATTTTGGGTCTGGATGTGTATCATTCTGTCCTTGATTTGGTATGCTGGTAAAAAGGGTATGCATTGTTTTTACAGCATCCTACAGTTTCGTTTCAAGAGTTTAAAAAAAGAGACATTACATAAGCCAACTAGATTAGATGTCTTCATACTTCTCGTGGCCTGTTGTGTCAACCCGGCTTCAGATAATCTTATTTTCCTGTGATTATTTTCACAAATATTTTTTTAGCAATTGCTCCTGTGCTATTACTCTCAAAAACCTTCCTAGTCAGTTTTATCTTTCCCGCCACTTTTTTTTGTTTTTTGTTTTTGTTTTTAAAGACGCGAATTATAGATAGATCAGAACTATTTCAAACAACAGCCTGATGATACCCTTAAAAAAGATGATAGCATGAGACATCTAGTTGTGTCTGCTTCAGCAACGACATTGCAAAGTCTCTTTTTAGGTGGATCACAGCCAGTGAAGATCCTTAGATCCTTCAAAAATAGCCACGGGAGACGAAGATTGCAGCACTTAGAGACAGATTTCATTGGTTCCTGATTCTCTAGAAAAAGGTCCTTCTGTCTCTCTCTCCAGTCATTCATGGTAAAGGGTTCTCCATCCATGCCCCAAATGAACCCACACACGTTACTGGAGGGTAATGTATTTCCCTGTTAATACAGAACCAGACAGGAACCAAGCCTTTAAAATGATGCCTTCACAAGAAGTTGCCTGTCTAACAAGAGCTTCTGGCTAGTAAGCCAGGCCTTTGCCACACTAGGGGTATAACTTAACAACGCCTAGAACACAATGCTCGTCTGTTAATACTGCATTCTTTCTTTTGTGTAGTTCCCAATCTTGCTCATGTATCCCTTGAGAAGCATGGACTAAGTCTTCCTCTTGACTTAAGCAGTAACTTGGATGTTTCAGCCCTCTTCCCTGGGGAGGTTGCCCTCTATAGCAAACAGCCCAGTCAGGAGAAGGAAGAGAACCAGATTATTAGATGCCATCTTTCCAAAACAGGAACGGATGGCAGAATAGCTCCGGTGGCCCCAGGTAAAATATCTGTCAACCTTTTTCAAGTGTATTAAACATGCATGTGCATTTTCAGGGACTCTTCGATATCTATCTATGCTTCGACATGCATATTTAGAAAATGCAATGTATGCGTGTGTGTTTGTTTGCAAACTTCTGTATATGTCCAGTTCATTCCCCAGGAAACAGAAACAGTTTGAGAGGATATTGGTGCCAAATCCTTGTCTATTGCTCTGTAAGAAAAGGATAGTTATTTTAATTTGTAGTTATAATTGAGATTGGACAACTCTGTTGTAGCTAGCCTTCATCCTGCTACTGCATTCAGTTCTATGTGGAAGTAACAGTCTTTAGACTGTTTTTAACCTTTTTAGTCCTTGATTTTATGTAGATTTTCCTAGAGTTAATAATGCACATTGGTTAATAATGCACCTTTGAAGTCCAAGATGTATAAATGACCTAATCAAAGCATATAGATTAGGTTCACACGTAAAGGTTGGTTTGGGTTTAACATGCTTTATGATTTCACACAACTTGGTTTATACACAATATTTTATGGTTTGGTGTGTTTTAACTCAAATCATGAAAGTTATGTCTTAATGTGTCAACTTCTTATTATGAGATAGCAAGGAATCATTGCCAATCTTTCCAGAAAAAAATAATCATTGAACAGAAACTACATTTTATTTTTGGAAATAATATGGCTAAAATTTAGATGCATCTGTGCCATCTTTGACTCTACAGGAACACTGAAAATTGAGAGGAAATCAAAATTGGAAGAAAGATCCTCATCTTTACTTGGTATGAACATAAAATTAAGAACTTTCATGGTAATCTTTTTTATCTTTTTTTTTAATTATCTGTATCACTTACAAATGACCTGTTTTTAATTATTGGTGGCATGATTTGATAGTTTTGTTTCTTCAAGTTATTTTTGAGACGTTGAGTCATACTTATTAAAGGGAAAAATATAAGGACTATTTTATAATTCCAAAATTGGATCAGTTGCTAAACAGATATGATTACTAGTTAATAGACTTGTATTTTTTGATGCCAAAATGCCACTGAAATTATGTCTTTCATATTGAATTCATTCGCCCTGACATTCTTAAAAAGTGCCAGTTTTGAGTAGACATATATGATGCTAAAAGAGAAAATGAACAAACTACATTAGAGTTTAGTGCTATATATAAATTGGGCTATTTTCATACTTGACTATATTTTACTGCACTATAGATCTTAGTTTCTAATTTAAAATTGGTCCTTTCTCATTTCCCTTCTTTTCCCAGTATCTCCACTGCTTAAATCCACTTTGATCCACTGGATCAGTTAGTTTTGTTTTTTCCCCAGGCAGGATATCGATACTAGATGACAATTATTTTAAGTGAGTTAGGTTCTTTCAAATTAAAACCATCCTTCATTTGCAACGCAGGTAAAAAGAAGGAGAAGGAGAGGAAAGAGAAGAAGGAAAAAGATCTGAAGTCAAAACAGAAAAAGAAGAAAAAGAAGAAGAAGAAATCGAAACAGCATGGTATACCCAACATATAAACAAACGAGCAAAACGTGTCCCTGCGGTTGCTCTCATATGGTGATGTGTTAGATTTTAAAGCAGGTGCTCATAAAATCCCCCAAACTTTGCTTTAAAATGTGTTTGTTGGCTCTCTTCAGGTGCAACCTGCTGACTAGTTTTTTTTTTTAGCCTATTTTCCAGTGTGTACCTTGTCCTTTTTCTTTGACATTTCTTCTCTGAACAGCAATGGGTGCTCCAATTCATCCCTGCTAAGTCCTCCATGTATTTGATGGTTATCGGAAAGGCTTGAGATCTTTTTCTGGGCCCTCATAAAAGCGAAAGAATGTATGATTTGCTTGACTGGTTGGTTATGCAGTATGTAAAGGGCCTCTTGTGCTTCTCTCCTGAAACCCGGATATTTATTATATCCAACGTTCTCTTGACATCTACTCTGATTCTAAGAAGCTTATAACATGTAAACTTTGAACAGCAAGGTGGCAGTTGGCATGTCCCAGAGGTCTGTTGTTATTTGAAAAGCACGAACAGGGCAGCGAGAATCGATTCAGACTTGCATCGTTTGTTACTTCTTTGAATATAATCACAAGACAGGCTAAACGATGACTTGACGAGACCTAGCATGTGAGCCACAGTTTCAATGGCGCTTAAGCCAGAACTCTTCACTTCAATTGTTACCCATGGTTTGTAGAACATTTTCATATTTAACCAAGGCTTGTGTATGGTGGAGATTGAGATTTCCCTGATGTTAACTTCCTTTTTACAGTTTCTGGACCCAGAGACAGGAGATAGACATGTCTGCAAAATGAGACCTCTGTGTGTCACAAAGCCACTTGACTATGGAGGTTCTTAGTCATCCAGTCATGGTTGTCCCAAAGGTGCTTTTTTAAAAAGGCAACTGGACTTTCTTCGTTTTTGCTCGAAGACATTTCACTTCTTATCCAAGAAGCTTCTTCAGAACAGAAGAAGGCTTCTCTTGCAGCTGTGCACAATCAGGAAATTAGAACACCAAGAGAAGAGGAGACCCACATTTCTCCGTGAATGGTGGTCCTAATTGTGGACCACTATTTTTCAGTAGAATTTTGAGAGGGAGGGAGGGAGGGAGGGAGGGAGGGAAGGAAGGAAGGAAAGAGAGAGAGCGAGAGAGGGGGGGGGAGAGAGAGAGGGAAAAAAAGAGGAAGGAAAGTCACCCATTGCCAAGATGGCAAGATATTGGCCACCAGGAAGGAAAACTGGGAAGCTATGGCTGATAGGATCCAATCTGGTCAGTCACCGGGACCAGACGTTTTGTCTTCCGAACTTTTGGACTCGTGCTGGAGCCCATCCTCAGGGAATTCCTCTCTAACCTAGAGAAGATGGGCTCCAGCATGAGTCCAAAAGCTCAGAAGACTAAACCTCTGGCCCCGGCAACCGACCCAGATTAGATCCTGCAACATTATCCTGGGACACGTATATTCGCCTTCATTCTATGGCTGATAATTGTTTACTGTGCCAGTATAAGGCCAGGATTCGGGCCGAGTTTGGTTTAGCCTATCATGAGCCGGGTTGCCAGTCAGTGGGAAGTTAGCTGACTTCCTGCCCTATATTTTTCTCGATAAATCAGATGCCGTATCAAAGCCAACAGATGCCGTATCTCAGGCGTTTGAACGTTCAGGTTCAAAACATTTAAAGTTGTATTTTTGTTCTGTACACCATCCCTCTGCAACTGCACCCCTGTGATTTCCTTTGCAGATTACTCCGACTTCGAGGATAGTTCCCTTGACTACTTCGATAGGGGCTCCTCCCCCTTCACTAGGTCTTCTGGCAGCTCGCTGACTCTCCGCAGCACCACAACGGAGAAGAGCACGTCCTATCAGTACCCGAGGGCTATTTTGTCTGTCGATCTCAGCGGGGAAAGTAGGTCTGCTTTGCTCTGCGATACTCTTTAAATGGACTCTTCCCTTTTTCCTGTTAATGTAATCATTCCACTTGCACAGAATGGTTTCCAAGGTCCATCGCGCTTCATGCAGACTTCGGTCATCCGAACGAAGGTAGCGCCTCATTACTTTCCGAAAGGTTTCCACGCCAATTACTGTGAATAGATTTCCCCTTCTTTAATATTCGTTTTAACAGAAAAATTTATTTATGTGGTCACTAAAATTCAACAGCGATTTGATGGCATTGGCGCAGTGGTTAGAGTGCAGTACTGCAGGCTACTTTTGCTGACTGCCAGCTGCCTACAGTTTGGCAGTTCGAATCTCACCAGGCTCAAGGTTGACTCAGCCTTCCATCCTGCCGAGGTGGATAAAATGAGGACCCAGATTGTTGGGGACAAAATGCTGACTTTGTAAACCGAGAGGGCTGTAAAGCAACCATGAAGCGGTATATAAGTCTAAGTGCTATTGCTAATCAAAATATGCTTGTTTAGAAGTTTTGGTTTTAACATGTGCCATCAAGCAGACATTTTTACATCGCTCGGCGCCAAGTTGCAGAAGCTCATCCAATGAATTCAGTGTCATACTAATCCCATGGTTTTTGAGCACTTTGCGTAATACAGGTAATCCTCCTCTAGGAACCACAATTAGGACTAGCAACTTAGTCATTAATAGAAATGGTCATTAAGTAAAACTGCAACTTTTAAAAAATTCAGCTACCCTGGGCTTTACAGACCTGCAAAGGTCGTACGTGTGAGGATTAGTTATTATTTTTTTCATCATTACTGCGTATAGTTGCTAAACGAGGCAGTTGCTAAATTAGGACTCCTTGTCCATCTTAAGTTCAGAATAGACCACGCTCTGCTCATGTCCACTATAGGTAGTCCTCAACTTAGGACCGCAATTGAGCCCAAAATTTCTGTTGTTAAGTGAAACATTTGTTAAACGAGTTTTGCTCCATTTTACGATTTTTCTTGCCACAGTTGTTAAGTGAATCCCTGCAATTGGTAAATTTGTAACCCGGTTGTTAAGTGAAACTGGTTTCCCCATTGGCTTTGCTTGTCAGAAGGTCGCAAAAGCAGATCACGTGACTCCAGGGCACTGCAACCGTCATAAATACGAACCAGTTGCCAAGCATCTGACTTCTGATCACGTGACCCTGGGGATGTTGCAATGGTCGTAAGTCTGAAAAACGATCGTAAGTCACTTTTTTCAGTGCTGTGACTTTGAACGGTCACTAAATGAACTGTTGTAAGTCGAGGACTACCTGTAGTAACTCCTAATTCTTAGCATCCTCTGGATGCCCCTCCTACCACCCCCAACTTTATAGAAGGACCATTTCATTGCCTACAAAAAGTATTTTTCGGAGTATAAGACGCACCAGAGTATAAGACGCACCTTAGTTTTTGGGGAGGAAAATAGGAAAAAAAATCTGCCTACCAGGTATTCATCTGGCTAGCGTCCTTAGTCTGGTCAGCTTCAGTACATTATTTTATCCCCTGGTTAGGGCTAAAAAAAACCTTCTTCGGAGGGAGTAGCAATGAAAAAAGCCTGCAAAGACTTAGGGCTGGAAAAAACCTTCTTCGGAGGGAGTAGCAATGAAAAAAGCCTGCAAAGCCGGGAAGAGCCAGCTAGTTAGGGCTGAAAAAAAGCTTCGAAAAAGCTACATTCGGAGTATAAAACGCACCCAAATTTTCAGCCTCTTTTTCAGCATCCGAAAAATACGGTAAATGAGAAGTTGTTTACTTATTCATTTGCATTTCAAGGTTTCCTGATTCCTCAACAACTCTGGGTGGGTTAGAAATAAAAGAGGAAAAAACACATACAAAAAGAAGAACATTGCTGATCAGAATACTACCACCCAGTCTTAAGTTAAACTGAACTAGTGGTTCAGTCTAGTGCAGTGATGGCGAACCTATGGCATGCGTGCCGGAAGTGGCACGCAGAGCCATCTCTCTGGGCACGCCAGCCGTTGCCAGTTGCTCTTCCGGGTTCCAGCATGCACATGCGCGCTGGCCTGCTGGTCTTCGGCTGGCGTGCCCGGAGAGATGGCTCTGTGTGCCACTTCTGGCACGCATGCCATAGGTTCGCCATCACTGGCCTAGGATGTCCAGAGTCCTTTCTTAGCAATCGATAAAGGATATCACCGCATTGCAAAACTGGCTAGCTGGTCTTTGCGCGCACATGTGTGCCAGAAACCGGAGGACCAGGTATGCATGACGGAAACTGGAAGCTCAGCTTCCCGGCACACGCATGTGCGCCGGGGAACTGCTCTTTCGGTTTCTGGCGCTCCGCACGTGCGCGCTCTCGTTTCGGCACTCGGTGCCGAAAAGGTTCCCCAACAGTGGTCTAGTGGTTAAGGCAGCAAGCTAGAAAGCAGGAGACTGTGAGTTCTAGTCCCACCATAGCCATGAAAGCCAGCTGGGTGACCTTGGACCAGTCACTCTCCCTCTGTCCAACTCACCTCACAGAGTTGTTATCGTGAGGAAAATAGGAGGAAGGAATATTAAGTTTGCTACCGTGAGTTATTTATAAAAATATGAGGTAACTGATTAGGAAAATGAGAATTTGCAAGGTTTAATTATGTTAGTCTTACAAAATAGGCCAGCTAGGCAGCACAACCAGACAGAGCTGTTTACAAGATACTGGATTTTTATTTTTGTTTGATGGTTTAGTTATGGGTGAAAACTTTTTAAAACATTTTTTGTTCCTTTTTAACTTGATTGGTTGGAGCATAGTGGGTGGTTTACTGCTAACGTGGAGTTTTACTATTGTTTTAATGGTGGCTGTACTTTTCGCCAGCCGTTTAGAGTAAAAACACTAATTCATCTTATTCCTGACAATCTCTTTTTGACTGTTTCTGATTATTTCTATGCTCCAGCTAAAAAGTTTCTGAAAGAACAGTGTCCTAAATAGGTTTAGGCTTTTTTGTTAATACGGTATCCACTATGCAGAGAAGTATCCAAATATATCTTATCTATTTTGGGTATTAAACATAAACCAGTCTCACATTAGAACATAGAACATAGAGTTGGAAGGGACCTTGGAGGTCTTCTAGTCCAACCCTCTGCTTGAGCAGACCCTATACCATTTCAGACAAATGGCTGTCCAGTCTCTTCTTGAAAGCCTCCAGTGATGGAGCACCCACAACTTCTGAAGGCAAGTTGTTCCAGTGATTAATTGTTCTAACTGTCAGGAAATTTCTCCTTAGTTCCAGGTTGCTCCTCTCCTTGGTTAGTTTCCATCCATTGCTTGTTGTCTTGCCTGCTTTGGAGAATACCGTAGGTTGTCTGTTTTTCCTTCATGAGACCCTCTCAAATATTGGCAGACTGCTATCAAGTCACCCCCTAGTTCTTCTTTTATGTTATATAATATTTTTTATAAAGACCTTATTTATATATTTTTTAAACCTATTCATCCAAACCCCCTCCAAATCATCTTGCAGACCTTTCTGATATGGAGTTTTTGGATGACTCTTCCACTGAGAGCTTGCTGTTGAGCGGCGATGAATATAATCAGGATTTTGATTCGACCAATTTTGAAGAGTCCCAAGACGAAGAAGACGCTCTGAACGAAATAGTCAGGTGCATCTGCGAAATGGATGAGGAAAAAGGTTTCATGATTCAGGTAAGAACTCTGCTGTTTGCTGTCAAATTTTCATTGCAGAAAATGTTCACCCAGTTCTCCGTGTCACTAGGCCAGAGTAATTTATAGCAGGGGTCTCCAACCTTGGGAACTTTAAGACTTGTGGACTTCAACTTCTAGAATTCCTCAGCCAGCAAAGCTGATTTATAGTATTCTGTCCTTGTTTGTAGTATGAATTCCAGGCTGGATCAATCTAACAGATTTCCAGTCGGCTCACAGATGTTATTGCTAAAACAGTCACGGTTCAGACTGTGGCTGCAAAAAAGTATTGTGAACGAACTTGTTTGCTTGTTACTGTGAGGTTAGGGAAGCCAAATCTTTTCATTCAGCCAGGCATAAATGCAAGCCAGTTGCCTAGCACCCGTATTGCATTCAGGTGACCACAAATGTTGTGCAGCAGTCATAAGCTTGAATACAGGTCGTAAAGCACGTTTCCCAAAGTCGTTGAACTATTGTTAAACAAATGGTCATCAGTTGTGGAGTATCTGCACTAAAAGAACACTTGAGAGTAAAAACTGCCATTTGAATGTGCACGATGGAGTTAAATCTTAATTGATGCTTGATTATGTCTTTCATCTCCTGCATTCACTTCTCTGCTTGTTTTTATCATTCCCACAGTGTGAAGAGTGCTTGTGTTGGCAACACAGTGCGTGTATGGGTTTGTTGGAAGACAGCATTCCCGAACAATATATCTGCTACATTTGCAGGGATCCACCTGGTAAGAACACATTTTCAAGTCCTTTTCAAACTCATTTCCAAGCTTTGCATTTCATTTTAATATTAATATAAAGATCACTGTCTACAAATGAACTTAGAGTATGCTTAGACAGTTAAGCCTACTTTTATTATTGTTTTCCCAGGTGCACTTGCAAAATAGTTTGGCAACTCATGTACAACCTTCCCCTAGTCTGATAAGCCTCTAATTACTGTATCCTGCCACCAGGTGCCAATAAGATAATGTTCATATTTTTGTGGTATTTATAATTCGGAATGTAATTCGAAAATTGGTCAGAGTTTTAAAACGTAACCATGCCACTGAAACGGAATAAATGTGCAATAGGAAAACTCACACCCTCTTTTAGTGTTGTGGCCCGCCAGCGGCCAACGGAGCTGGCGGCAGACTCGGACAGTGAGTAGGTTGGGGAGGAACATGGGCCAGTCCTGGAGTTTGGGGAAGGCTCTAATGAGTGCTCTGCGTCGGAGGCAGAGATGGGGCCAGGGCCATCTGACAGTTATCAGCTACCTTCGGAGTTGGAGATAAGTGGGGCAGAGGAACAGCTGGAGCCTGTTCCCGATATGCGCATGTGCAGAGCCAGGAGAAGGGAATAATTAAGGAACAGAGGTTGATTCGGGAGTAAAAGCACAAGGGGACGCTGAATGGCCCCTCCTATAGGAAATAAATAGGAGCGAAATGGGAGTGGTGTTTGCAGGAGACAATTAGTTCGCTATTAGTGTGAAGATTTGATTATCTGAGTTGTGCCTCACAGAGACTCCTTGCCAAGTATTTCCTTGTACAGCGTTACGCCTGGAAGATATCGGCCTGGCAACTCTCCAAGGACTGATAAGGTCTGTGGTTGCAATTCACCCTTGAAAGACTGTTTGCCGGGACTTTGCTGACTATGAATGCTAGGAATTCACATTAGCCAAATAAAAAGGGGTTTTGTCAGGACAAGGAGTCTGTTTTGGGATTTTGTGAAGCCGAGGTCAGAACACTTAGCTTGACTTTGATTTCCCATACCCTCTGGAGTCCTAGATGGAAATTACCGTATTTTTCGGACTATAAGACACTCCGGACTATAAGACGCACCTAGCTTTTGGGGAGGAAAACAAGAAAAAAAAATCTGCCTCTGCCTCCCAGCAATTTGCTTCCTTACAGCAAACAGCCTGGTCAGCTTCAGCACAGCCTGATTTAGCACGAGCAGCTGATTGGCAGTTGGATCTGCCTCCCGGAATACCAACGATCAGCTGTTCCAGGCTGCGGGGATCACCGCTGCCCATCGCCGCCGCTCCCCGTTTTCGGCCTCTGTGCATCCTGTTTTCGGCCCGTTCAAGGCGGAAGGCCGAAGGGTGGGGGCCGGTGGGTGGGCAGGGCTTCGGCAACATTCGCTCTATAAGACACACAGACATTTCCACCCACTTTTTTTTGGGGGGGGGGAAGTGCGTCTTATAGTCCGAAAAATACGGTATTTGACTTTTAAAGGCACCATCTGAAGTCATCAGAAGCAGTGGTGTCTACAGCCATACAATTTTGTTAAAGGGGCACCACTGAGCGATTATTATAATACATGCTGGTTGCCAAGCACCCGAACATGGATCACGTGATTGTGGGGATGCTGCAATGGTCATAAGTGTGAGAACTGGTCATAAGTCACTTTTTTCACTGTCATTGTAACTTTGGATGGTCATTAAATGAATGGTTGTAAGTTGAAGATTACCTGTATCTGTTTTTGAAAGAGAACATATTTCTCAAGCTTTTCAAACATCAATACATGTTTTGCGTAGTTGTGTGTATGTGTTTTACATTGTATATGTGCATATATTATTTACAGTGCATCCTTTTGTCCAAAATTTGTGGATATAATTTTTTGAATATTTTTCTTGGGCTCTTTGTGCTACTCTGCTGTGACCTCCACTCCTGTCTTTGTATTTAGGGAACTGCTCTGGGTTTTAAACATTGAATGAATGTATCATGAATGTGTGAATGGACTTACGGGTGTTTTAAATCCTGATAAACAGAGAACTTTCCATTGTTTTAACAGCTTTTGACAGTTTGTTAAATAAACGCTTACTTCCCACTTGTACATTTTTCCTACTGGAATTTGCTCTCTTTTGACTATAATCGGTCCAGAATAATTTTGGTATTTTGGTAATATAATAAAAATCTCACTCTCATGTTTTCTCCAGGTCAGAGATGGAGTGCCAAATATCTCTGTGACAAAGACTGGTTGAACAATGGCCACATGTGTGGCTTGTCATTCTTAAAAGAGAATTATTCTCATTTAAATGCCAAAAAGATTGTGTCAACGCATCGCCTTCTGGCCGACGTCTATGGTGTTACAGAAATATTACATGGACTACAGCTGAAGATTGAAATACTAAAGTAAGCGTATCCTGTGGTTCTGTAATTTCTATGTAATTTTGAGGATTACCTATACGTTGATATTATAGAGGATTTCCCTCTCAATCAATTATTTCTATTAATGATATAAACTACATTCTGAACAATACATGGATACTTTAGATCAGTGTTTCTCAATCTTAGTGGCTTTGAGACGTGCGAACTTCAACTCCCAGGATTCTCCACCCAGCACGGAGAATTAAAATTTGCCAAGGTTGAGAAACACTGCTTGAGATGTTTCACCAGGGAAACCACTCATTGTAATCAACATTTCATTTTTTAAACTGAAATATTAGGCATAATTTTTTGGGGGGGGCTTCTTTTCTATTCAGACAGTGCTTATATCAGGGGTCTCCAACCTTGGCAACTTTAAGACTTGTGGACTTCAACTCCCAGAGTTCCCCCCAGAATCCTGGGAGTTGAAGTCCACAAGTCTTAAAGTTGCCAAGGTTGGAGACCCCTGGCTTAAAGTATTTTATCACTTTGTGGCAATAAGAGTCATTAGGAAGAGTTATTAATAATGGATTTCATTGTTCATATATCATGGATTTCAGACACTATAATTTTACATTACCCTCTGAGAATTTGAAAAGCTTCTTAGGATATGCATACAGGTAGACCTCGGCTTACGACCACACTTGAGT
>QLTV01003483.1:142903-154886 GCA_003457575.1 Thermophis baileyi
TTCAACTCCCAGAGTTCCCCCCAGAATCCTGGGAGTTGAAGTCCACAAGTCTTAAAGTTGCCAAGGTTGGAGACCCCTGGCTTATATGACTTGGTGCTTTTATTAGTTTCACCTGCATTAATCTTTTTTTTAAAATTTACCTCAGAAATAAGCATCACCCCGATCTTCATCTCTGGGCTTGCACAGGTGTGCGGAAGGATCACGACCAAATCACTGTTGGAATAGAAAGAAGGGTTGTAACTGTGCCCGAAGCTGTTAATCCTTCGGGAAGGACGTATCATAGTCAAAATCATAAAGAGCCCCCTCGCTTAGCTCCAAAGATGGAAGAAACGTATATCAGAAGTGAACACAGTTACCAGAAACCGAGTTTCGGTTTGGATTGCAAACCGGTGGTTGATCCCAGCAGCTCGGAGGAGGATGATACCAGCAGTTTTGAACAGAACCAGGAGCGTCTCTTAGAAGAGCAAAACTGTTTACAACATTCATCCACAGAAGATGGTTTGGGCCATCAGGTAAATCAACCTGTTCATCTGTGGCACCTTTTAGAATTACGGAGACAAAAAAATACCGTATTTTTTGGAGTATAAGATGCACCTTTTTCCCCCCTAAAAGAGGGTGGAAATGTTGGTGGGTCTTATACACCGAATACAGCCATTTTTGGCCTCCCGAAGCCCCGCCCCTGCGTCCCATTTTTGTGGAAAATGGGCCCGTTTTTCCGCAAAAACGGGATGCGCAGAGAGTTTGGGAGGCCTGCAGAGTGGTCCTGGGGACTGGGAGAAGGCAAAAACGCCCCCGTTTTTGTGACAAAAACGCCCCCGTTTTTGCCTCCCCCAAGCCCCCAGGAGCACTCTGCAGGACTCCCAAACCCTCTGTGCATCCCGTTTTTCACAAAAACGGGTGAAAAACGGGCCGGTTTTTTCAAAAAACAGGGCACGCAGAGGGTTTGGGAGGCCTGCAGAGTGCTCCTGGGGGCCAGGGAGGACAAAAACTTTTTTTTCTTACTTACCTCTTCGAAATCGTGGTGCATCTTATACACAGGTGCGTCTTATAGTCTGAAAAATACGGTAAGTGTCTTCTATCCCAGGGAAACAGAGGAGAAGCCCCATTCACATTGTGTGTGCCATGGCATTATCATGCCAAATGAAGCACATTATGGGATTTCCATCATTTATGTGATAATTCATGACAAAATGACATCTCTCCCCCTGTTCCCCTTGCCTTCGACCACTTAAATATCAATAAACACATTCATGCATCTGACAAATGGAACTTGAGTCTATGTAGGTTTATAAAAGTATAGAATAGAATAGAATAGAATAGAATAGAATAGAATAGAATAGAATAGAATAGAATAGAATAGAATAGAATAGAATAGAATAGAATAGAATAGAATAGAATAACAGAGTTGGAAGGGACCTTGGAGGTCTTCTAGTCCAACCCCCTGCTTAGGCAGGAAACCCTACACCACTTCAGACAAATGGTTATCCAATCTCTTCTTAAAAACTTCCAGTGTTGGAGCATTTACAACTTCTGGAGGCAAGCTGTTCCACTGATTAATTGTGCTCACTGTAAGGAAATTTCTCCTTAGTTCTAGGTTGCTTCTCTTCTTGATTAGTTTCCACCCATTGCTTCTTGTTCTGCCCTCAGGAGCTTTGGAGAATAGCTTGACTCCCTCTTCTTTGTGGCAGCCCCTGAGATATTGGAACACTGCTATCATGTCTCCCCTAGTCCTTCTTTTCATTAAACTAGACCAGGGGTCTGCAACATGCGGCTCTTTGGGCCCTCTGCTGTGGCTCCCTGTTGGGTGATCCCATCACTGACTGGCCCCACCCCTCGCCCTCCCCTCCCAGTCACTCCTTGCCTAGCCTGAGAAGGTAAGGGCAACGGGGGGTGTTGTTGGAGAAGCGACGGGGGCTGATTCTCCGGTGCCTCATTCTTGCTGGAGCTTCTTCCAGCCCTTGTTGGTGCTGGGCATGCTTCGGTCGCTTGGGGAGATGCGCAACCTGCTATCCGCCCCGAGACACTGGCCCGACCCAGCCGCGACTGACGCTGGCCTCACTGTCGTGAGGGCTGGCAGGGTGGGAATGGGATCCTGGAGGAGGGGATGACAGAAAAGAGGACGGGCCTGCAGCGCCCAGCTGTGGCTTCAAAACGTGCACGGGGAACTTTCACCGCCCGGAGGACGCTTTTCAATTAAAGCCGTGTGTGTGTGTGTGTGTGTGTGTATCTCTGTATCTCTCTCTGTCTCTGTGTCTCTTCTCTCTCGGAAATCTGGCGAGCTCTCCTTGGGGCTCTTCGCTACTCCTTTTCTTTCTTCTTGGCAACTTTTTGGAAATCCGGGCTGGCTGAGGAACAAGTGCAAGCCACGGTGGAGACTTCCCTTCAGGCGACCCTCCTCCTCCTCCCCCTCCTTCTCTCGCGATCCCCTGGCTGGCTGTGGTGGGGCCGGGAGGGTGCGCACAAGTGAGGAGACCCTCCTTAAGCGAGTGCCCACCCGCCCTGTGTGCGCCTTTTCTGCGCTTTCGACGAGCCCAGCTGCTCGCTTGAGGGTCTTCCCGCTTGTATGCACCCTCCCAGCCTCGCCACAGCTGGCAAGGGGGTTGCGAGAGGAGGAGGAGGAGGAGGGTCGCTGGAGCCTTAGTGCAGGAGCGAAGTGGCCCTGTAAATGCCTTCGTGCAACATTTGTGCTCAAGGCAGCCTTTGCCTCCTGCTGCTTGGGGCTGGAGCTCGTGCCCGCCATGCTCGGCCGAAGAGCTGCTGTGGGGGAAAGGGGACACGGCAAGGCGATGGGCGGAGCCTTAGTGCAGGAGCGAAGCAGCCCTATATTTGCCTTCGGGCCACATTTGGCTCAAGGCAGCCCTCGCCTCACGCTGCTTTGGACTAGGAGCTATAAGCCGCATCCTGTTGCTAGGGGCGAGTGGGACAGGGTCGCATTGTGGCTCCATGTCGTAATGGGCTCCAGGAGGAGGAGGGGACCCCATCTCCCCCATTGTGAAGCGCGCTAAAGTTCACTGTGCTGCACAAGGCACTGCGAAAGTGCCTCATGGCCTGCTTGACGCCTCATATCAGAATCAGAGGGGGGGAGAGAGGGGGAGAGGGACATAGAGACAGAGAGAGAGGGATACAGAGACGGGAGAGAGACAGAGAGATACAGAGAGGGGGAGATAGAGCGGGAGAGAGACACACAGAAATAGAGAGAGGGGGGAGAGGGGAGAGAGACAGAGAGATACAGAGAGAGGGGAGAGAGATACACAGAAAGATACAGAGAGAGGGGAGAGAAGGAGGGGAAGAGAGAGGGGGGAGAGAGAGAGACAGAGAGATACAGAGATAGAGACAGAGAGACAGATGTCAAAAGGGTTTTGTGGCTCCCAGTGTTTTTTAACAACCAGTTGTCTGCCCTAATGACCGGCTGGGTAGGCGTGGCTAGGGGGTCATGTGACTGGGTGGGTGACGTCGAGTTGGCCACGCCCACCCAGGTTTTGTGGCTCCCCATGTTTTCTTTTCTGTGGGAAACGGGTCCAAATGGCTCTTTGAGTGTTTAAGGTTGCTGACCCCTGAACTAGACATACCCAGTTCCTGCAACCGTTCTTCATATGTTTTAGCCTCCAGTCCCCTAATCATCTTTGTTGCTCTTCTCTGCACTCTTTCTAGAGTCTCCACATCTTTTTTACATTGTGGCGACCAAAACTGGATGCAGTATTCCAAGTGTGGCCTTACCAAGGCATTATAAAGTGGTATTAACACTTCACGTGATCTTGATTCTAGTATAAATTAATATAATTTTTTTTTAGAGGTTCTTGGTGCTGTCTGAGTTTGGTTGTTTTCTTGCAGATGTTTCATAACCCAAATTACATAATATCACCAGAACTATTTTTCTAAGAAACATCATCAGTATTTTTTTCCTTTTTTTTTTTTTTTTTTTTTTTTTTTTTTTTTTTTACTGTAACACACTAGTTGCATGAAATATGCTGATAATGACCTTGGAAAGAAGAACTAAAATTATGCTTCCTGTTGTCTACCGAGGGTACAATATAAATCAGAAATTTTATTGTGCAAAGAAATGTGTTCAATGTAGATAGATGTGAGGAATCACTCCCTTAATTTTGGAAGCGTTTATGAACAAACTTAGAAATTCCTCATCTTGAAAGGTTGGAGGAAGAGTTTAATATTGCTTCTGGTTTGTCCTCCAGGGAAGAACTATCCAAGAAAAGAGATTGTGTCACTCCTGGGCAAAAGGGCAACTTTTCCAAATAGGGCAATTTAGCCTGTAAGGTAGTCCTTGACTTACAACCATTCTTTTAAGTGACCATTTGAAGTTACAACGGCACTGAAAAAAGTGATTTATGATCGTTTTTCATTCTTATCATTGCATACCCACAGTCATGTGATCAAAATTCAGATGTTTGGCAACCGGCAGGTATTTATGGCGGTGTCCTGAGGTCATGTGATCCCCTTTTGCGACCTTCCAACAAACAAAAGTCAGTGGGGAAGCCAGATTCGCTTAGCAACCGTGTTACTAACTTAACAACTGCAGTGATTCACTTAACAATTGTAGCAAGAAAGGTCATAGAATGGAACATATTTCACTTAGGGTTAGGGCAGTGATGGCGAACCTTTTTTTGCTCGGGTGCCAAAAGGGCGTTGGCATGCGCAATAGTGCACGCGTGCGTGCCCACACCCATAATGAATGCCCTCCCCCATGCATGCGCGCACAACCCCCCCCCCCGCTGCCCCCCGTGCATGCACACAGGGCTCACTGAAGCCTCTGGAGCCTGTGGATGGCGAAAAACAGATTCCAGCTGATTTTCGGCCTTCCGGAGGGCGGGGGGAGGTTGTTTTCGCCTTCCCCAGGCTTCAGGAAAGCCTCCTGAAGCCTGGGGATGGTGAAAAACGGCCCAACCGGAAGTTCAGAACCGTTGGGTCCATTTTTTGCCATCTACAGGCTCCAGAGGCTTTCCTGAAGCCTGGGAAAGGCGAAAACGACCTCCCCCGCCCTCCGGAAGGCCGAAAATCAGCTGGCCAGTGCGCACATGGAGCTGACATAGGGCAACGCCTTGCGTGCCCTCAGATATGGCTCCGCGTGCCACCTGTGGCACGCGTGCCATAGGTTCGCCATCATGGGGTTAGGGTCTTGTCTTGGTTAGCAACAGAAATGTTGGGTTCAATTGTGGCCGTAAGTCGAGGACTATCTTTATTCTTGTGCTTTGTTTCTGTGTTTAGTTGAAGATCAGAGGCAAAAGTGCCTCTAGACTCCAGGTATGGCTACTCCAAAGTGGTCAGTAGAAATGGGCTCATCCATAGAATCCCTTCCAGCTCGGGATCTGAATTTAAAACTGATTGAACTTTGGGATAACTTAGTTCTTAACATTTTTATGGTAGAAGCAGAAGCCTATTAGAGGTTTAGCTCTGCCCCATAATAAGGTTCACCAGTAATTTTAGGTCAGTCACCCATAATCCTTTTCTAAGAATTCATTCCTTCAAGTAGTAACCAGAAAAAGAGGAATGCATTTCAAAGGTCTTCTGCTGGACCATTTCTTTTATCTCCATGATTTTAAAATTCCCATGCATGTATCTTTCTTCGTTTATTCCAATGTCATGGTAAAGGAGATGGAGGGCTTGTTTGTTTTGTTTTACAGTAGACTTTTATCAATCATGGTGGTATTCTGACATAGCTACCTTTTATCTTTCTAGATGATTCACTTCTGTTGTTCCTCTTGCTTTCATTCTGGTCGACAAAGTCCTCCTTGCATGTTGTTTTTGATCATAAAGGATATGCATTTGTAGTCATATCTGTGTGGCCCAGGTAAACAAAGTTATGACTGCAAAAACGCACGTCCTAAGTTTTTCTTCCCTCTCAATCCCTCCAGACAACTGGTGGGAGCAGGTTATGTTGTGGAATTGGTACAAACAAGCCTTTTTCTATTCATGAATGGGGGGGAGAGGAGAGGAAGAGAGAGAGAGAGAGAGAGAGAGAGAGAGAGAGAGAGAGAGAGAGAGAGAGAGAGAATGAATCAAAGAATGATTAATGCTCTTTCTACATTTGATTGGGCATTACAGAATTTAGTGGAAAGCTTGAGGATTGCTGTGCATTTGGGCCATCATTTTTTTTATATAACGAGAAGGTTGAGAGGGACCACTTCATGAACCTTGACAATCAAACTGCTCCCATTGTGTTGTTTCCACATGGTTGGAGATCTGAATTAGCAAAACCTTGGATGGATTTCTTATTTCTGTCATTGTTCACTGGTATGTGAAGAACCACTACAGTCAGCAAGAAATTCCTGTGGCTAATATTTCTGAATAACAAGAACTGTGCAAAAACCACCTTGTTCTTCTGTCGTTCTATGGGCATATAGGTCACAGCTTTAAAAAAGGACCAAAAAAATTATCCATACATGTGGTGAACTTTAAATAGCCAGTTGGTTTTCAATTAAGCATCTGCATGACTTCAGGAAATATTGAAATTGGTAGAGGATTCATTTTTCCTAGAATACAATCGGAGAGTTTTGGTTATCAACCCCGTTTGCTGAGAAATCCCCGGGGTCTTGAATCTTATGATTTCTAACAAGTACTATGGGTAGTCTTCAACTTATGACCACAATTAAGCCCAAAATTTCCGCTGCTAACCAAAGGCAGTTGTTAAATGATTTTTTACCCCATTGTACGACCTTTCTTCCCACAGTTGTTAAGCGAACCACAGCAGTTGTTAAGTTAGTAACACAGTTGTTAAATGAATCTGGCTTCCCCATTGACTTTGCTTATCAGAAGGTGGCAAAAATGTCCCAAGGGTGGGATCCCCCCCCCCAAAAAAAACAACAACTGGATTTTCTTGTGTTTTTTTTTCCTTTGAAAATGTTTCGCTTCTCATCCAAGGAGATTCTTTCATTCTTCAGTTCTAACTGAAGCTTCTAGCTGAAGAAGCTTCTTGGATGAGAAGCGACACATTTTGAAAGGGGAAAAAAAAAGACACTAAAAAAGTTGGAAAAAGCAGCTGCAGGACAACCATGACCTGGATGACTGAGAATCTCCATAGTCGCAAAAGGTGATCATTTGACCCCGGGGACACTGAAGCTGCAATAAATACATGCCAGCTGCCAAGTGTCTGAATTTTGATCACATGATCACAGGGGTGCTGCAACAGTCATAAGCATGAAAAACTATCATAATCTATCACTATTGTATGTACAGTGAGAGCTTATGCACAGGAGACAAATTCCTTGTGTGTCTAATCACACTTGGCCAAATAAAGTTCTGTTCTGTTCTGTTCTGTTCTGTTCTGTTCTATTCTATTCTATTCTATTCTATTCTATTCTATTCTATTCTATTCTATTCTATTCTATTCTATTCTATGGTGGGCTGCAGCCGGTTTAACAACTGATTCGGTGATCGCACGCTTTGGGTGCACACGTGTGCTTTGCGTACGCATGTGCGCTTTGCACACGCGCCTAACGTGTTTGCGTGCAGCGTTCAAAATACAGCAATTTGAAGCTCAGCTGCTTACCTTCTAAGGCAGCCCCGGTAAGTAGAACAGCAGAGGTGCGGAAATCAGCTGTGCCGTGCGAATCAGCTGAGCCAGAAAGAAGGAAATATAGGACAGGATAGGGCGGGGGCAGAGCCAACTGATCGTCGGAACTATCGGTTTGCCCGAACCGGTCTGAACCGGCAGCAGCCTACCACTGATTCTATTCTATTCTATTCTATTCTATTCTATTCTATTCTATTCTATTCTATTCTATTCTATTCTATTCTATTCTATTCTATTCTATTCTATTCCATTCCATTCCATTCCATTCCATTCCATTCCCCCTTCCCTATTCCCATTCCCATTCCCATTCCCATTCCCATTCCCATTCCCTATTCTTTTCTATTCTTACCTCTACTCTACTCCTTTCTACTCCTATTCTACTCTACTCTACTCTACTCTACTCTACTCTACTCTACTCTACTCTACTCTACTCTACTCTACTCTACTTCTATTCTACTCTACTCTACTCTACTCTACTCTACTCTACTCTACTCTACTCTACTCTACTCTACTCTAATTCTACTTTACTCCTATTCTATTCTACTCTACTCTACTCTACTCTACTTCTATTCTATTCTATTCTATTCTATTCTATTCTCAATTTTTGCATTGCTGTTGTAACTTCAAACATTCTCTAAACGAATGGTTGTAAGTTGAGGACTTTGTGTATTGTGCTTTATCATTTTTATTGTGAATGCTGTTAACCGATTCTCTTTGCAACGGAGGAATTGCCTTAGTCGACCCTCCGTTTCTGCTGAGTCATTCAGAAGCAGCAGTTCTATTTCATCTCCCTGCAAAGGCCACTTGAGGGTCACCAATGTTGTAGAACTGTTTTGATAACCTGGTTCTCTTTTGCGGTCACTGCACAGAAGCATTCAGCCGAAGGGAACACCGTGTTTGTATTCAACGAAAAAAGAGGAGCCGAGGAACACGTGGACACTCGTCTTCAGTGGCAGCTAAACCTCCTTACCCACATAGAAAATGTGCAGAACGAAGTCGCTAGTAGAATGGACTTGATTGAGAAGGAAGTCGATGGTAACTATTTTAAAGCTGAGCTTATGCTGACATTCTCTCTTTCCCAAACTCTTTTACTTGGGTAGCATAACAGGTATAAAATGTGCTGAACAAAATAAATTTGGGATTTTTAGCTCGAGACCAAAAGGCATGGGCGTTTGTCTGGTGGTTTGCCAAGTTCCCTATCCCACCTGGCTTTCACATTTTAAAAAGTCTAGCTATAAAATTTCTCATTTGATTTTCATCCCATCTTTGTTTTTCATAAGTAACTCAAGGTGGCGAACATATCCAACACACCTTCCCCTTCCTATTTTCCCCAAAACAACAATCTTGTGAGGTGGTTTGGGCTCTGAGAGAGTGACTAGCAAGTCACCCAGCAGCTTTTATGGCTTAGGCAGGACTAGAACTCGCAGTCTCCTGGTAATTGATTGGTCAAGGTCACTTAACTGACTTTCATGCCTGAAGGGTAACTAGAACTCACTGTCTCCTGGTGATTGGCCCAAGGTCACTTAGCAGGCTTTCATGCTTGAGGAAGTTCTAGAACTCACTGTCTTCAGGTGATTGGTCCAAGGTCACCCAGCCAGCTTTCATGCCTGACTGAGGAGGAATTGGAACGCACTGCCTCCTGGTGATTGGCCCAAGGTCACTTAGTAGGCTTTCATGCCTGAGGAGGAACTAGAACTCACTGTCTCCTGGTGATTGGCCCAAGGTCACTTAGCAGGCTTTCGTGCCTGAGGAGGAACTAGAACTCATTGTTTCCTGGTGATTGGCCCAAGGTCTCCCCCCTTCCCCCGTCTGCTTTCATACCTCAGGTGGGACTAGAACTCACTGTCTCCTGGTGATTGGCCCAAGTTCGTCCAGCTGATTTTCATACTCATAGTTTCCTGATTTTTAGACCAGCACCTTCATCACTACACCAAACTGTCACACTAAAATGGTTGATGCTGGAATGGCACAAAGCAAAGCGCTTGAATTGCCTTTGTTCCTAGGAATGTCTCTAGAGCCCAGAAGATAAAAACCTGTTGAGGAACACTGGTGTAGGGTGAGAGAAACGTACTCAAAGAAATCAGCAGGAGACCTCTGAACAATATACAGAGCATTTATTGAAAGAAAAAACTTTTGCAAAAGGACTTGGCCTGGGCCCAGGAGACCCAAGTTAAGCAGCTCATTTCCCCCCACAGCCCCCGCTCATTTCCCCCCACAGCCCCCGCTCCTGCTCCATTCTGAGCATATGGAGGACACCGTAAAACACAGCAGCGTGGTACCTCTGGATCTTCAGGTATCCTTTCATCCAGCAGACGAGAGTCTTCAAGTCCCTGTTCGGGCACCAATTGAGAGAAATGTACTCAAAGAAATCAGCAGGAGACCACTGAACAATATACAGAGCATTTATTGAAAGAAAAAACTTTTGCAAAAGGACTTAGCCTGGGCCCAGGAGACCCAAGTTAAGCAGCTTGTACATCAGACTACATGACTTAAATACATTTCTTACATTGCAGAAAACCAACTCTCACCCCTCCTACTCATTGGACAATCCATGTTACATAACATTTTGGCATCATAACGGGTGGTTTCCCGACATGGAAATCCCCTGATACGTTCCTCATAACAATTGCTCTTTCCTTTTCAATGTCAGCCTGTCCCGGCTGCAATGTTAAGTACTTTGTTATGTTCCTTTATATTTGGTACATAACTGACGTACAGATGTCTTATTGATTATATAATATAATATGTCATACAATATGGCTACACCTTTGCTCAATTATTACAAGAATAATTCACCATTTCTCTCATAGGGTGATTATTTCTACTTGTTATTGGTCTGTTAAAAAGGTGAGGCCGCATGGCTACGATCCTCTGTCACCAAATTACAGATAGTCCTTGACTTAAAACCACTCAGAGTTGCAACAGCACTGAAAAAAGTAACTTACAACCAGTCCTCACTCTTACAATGGTTGCAGCATTCTCCCCCCCCCCCATCATGTGATCAAAATTTGGGCTCTCGCCAACCAGCGTGTCTTTATAAAGATTACTGTGTCTCGGGCTCCTGGGATCGCCATTTATGATCTTTTTCCAGCTGGCATCCCACAACTACAGGTAGTCTTCAACTACAACCACAATGGAGCCCAAAATTTATGTTGTTAAGTGAGTTTTGCCCGGTTTTGCGACCTTTCTTGTCACAGTTTTTAACTGAATCACTGCAGTGGATAAGTTAGTCACCCGGTTGTTAAGTGAATCTGGCTTCCCCATTGATTTTGCTTGTCAGAAGGTCACAAAATGGGATTACGTGACCTTGGGACACAGCAAAGGTCAGAAATATGAACCAGTTGCCAAGCATCTGAATTTTGATCCCTTGATCATGGGGATGCTGCAAAGGTCGTAACTGGGGAAAACCGTCAGAAGTCACATTTTTCAGTGCCATTGTAACTTTGAACGGTCATTAAACAAACTGTTGTAAGTCGAGGACTACCTGTAAAGTCATTCGGGGGGAGCCGGCTTCACTTAAGGACCGCATAATTCTCTTGACAACTGCCATGATTCAATTAACAATACTGACACAAAGGTCATTGAAATTGGACACGACTCAAAAAAATACACAAATGGCTGGAAAAGATGATAGGAAAGCATGTAGATTTTAAACCTGAATTATTTTTATTAGGTATGATACCAGGTAAACTAGATAAGAAAAGTATGTATTTAATATTGCACGTTTTGACAGCAGCAAGGATTGTATTTGCGCAATCCTGGAAAAATGAAGAAACACCACGAGATGAAGAAATAATTAAAAAAATACTAGAGTTTGCAGAAATAGACAGATTAACATTAAGAATTAAACAGAAAGAAGATACGGAATATTATCATGGAATGGAATCTATTTTATCAATGGTTGGGGAAAAGGGGTGGAGATTAAGAAGGTAATATGTATGGTTAGGCAAACTAAATACCCAGACAACATGATGTTCATTAAGCACTAATAAATGTAATTAATAATAATAATAATAAAAAAGAAATTGGACATGACTCACTTAAGTGCCGTGCTTAACGAAAGAAACTGGCCTCAATTGCAGTCAAGACAGACTATACCAGTGATGGCGAACCTTTTTTGGTCCGCGTGCCAAAAGGGGGTGTGCGTGCGCGCGCTAGCGCGCGTGCCCACACTCATTCCCTCCCCCCACGCATGCGCACAACCCCCCCCGCTGCCCCTGCGCATGCACCCCCCGCCTCCCCCCCCCGGCGAATGCGCAAAGGCCTCACTGAAGCCTTGGACGGTGAAAAACGGCCAACGGCGAAGTTCAGAAAAACAGACTTCTGGTTTGCCCGTGGGGCCATTTTTCGCACTCCGGAGGGTTCAGGGAAGCCTGAGGGTGGAAAACGGCCCAACGGGGGGGGTGCATGCGCAGGGATGAGCGCATGCGCAGTGTGGTACACGTGGGGGGGTGTGTG
>QLTV01003483.1:175492-195155 GCA_003457575.1 Thermophis baileyi
GATAAGGCCAAAGTAAATGAGATGCAGTTTTGTGATTTTTGCTTTCTAGGGTCCTATCTGCTGTTATGCCCTCCAGTACTTGCTGGTTGGTCACCTTTGCTGTCCAAGGACCCATTTCATGTATCCTAATCAAATGTTTTTTAAAAAGAGGTTTGCGTAGCGGAAGCTTCTGTTGAAGGTGCTCTTCTAAAATGTTCTTTTCTTTCCCAGGTCTGGAAATGTTGCTTGAAAACGTGTATGACACAGTTTTTGCATCGCTGGAACCAGTTCCCACCTTTGCTGAAAGTAGCATGTATAGGATCCTACAGAGACGTTTCCTGGGAGTACAACTGGCAACAACTGGCAGATTCAGATGTACGTGTCAAGGTTCCGACTGAGCATGACAGAGACGATCTGCTCTCCTTATGCAAAGCTTTATTGAGTACATCATTTCAGCACACATGAAAGCAAAACCAGATCTAGCTATTTCCTGCGCAAACCCATACAGTTAAAGTATAGATTCTCCATCCCCCTATTAGGCCAGGTCACATTGTCCAATCATGTTTCGTAATATTGTTGTGAGAAAGTCTGTTTGGCTCTGGCAAACACCTGTTGAAGTGTCCTTGGTTCCCATGGCTGTTGTCTCATGCCGAGAGAGTAATTCCATTATTCTTCTCCCTCCCCCCTTGGGTTGTTGGCAAGTTGAGAATCGAAAATGGCTGAAACAGCAAAAGCAAATTTTGAAGCTTGACAGTACGTACCATACAGTTCAGTGGGTTTAGAAAACACAAATCCAAAGAAGGCAGGTCAACATCTACAGCTAATCCTCGACTTATAACCATTTATTTAGTGACCTTTCGAAGTTTCAATGGCACTGAAAAAATGACTTATGACTGGTTTTTACACTTACAACCCAGAGGTGGGTTCCTATCGGTTCTAACCGGTTCTTTAGAACAGTTAGTAACTCGGCGATGACGTCATGGAGCCGGTTCTGTCGGTGTCTCCGTGGGCGCCGCCATCTTGGATTTTGCTTCTGTGCATGCACAGAAGCTAATTTTTGTTTCTGTGCATGCGCAGAAGCTATTTTTTGATTGCTGCGCACGCACACACGGCATGACCCTGAGCGAACCGACAGCAAAAGGATCCAGAACCCACCCCTGTTACAACCATTGCAGTATCCCCACGGTCACACGATCAAAATTCGGACGCTTGGCAACTGGCATGTACTTATGACTGTTGCAGTGTCCTGGGATCATGTGATCACCTTTTGAGACCTTCTGACAAGCACAGTCAACAGGAAAGCCAGATTCACTTTACAACTGTGTCACTAACTTAACAACTGCAGTAATTCACTTAACAACGGTGGCAGTAAAGATCGTAAAACGGGGCAAACTGAATTAACTGTCTTGCTTTGCAATGGAAATTTTGGGCTGAATTGTGGTCATAAGTCAAGGACTATCTGTATTGTTCTTTGTGAGTTGAGATGGTTCGTCTCCTCCCAACTTCTATTCCACCCATAGTAATTAAACAGAGGATTGTTTTTATTTTTATTGATTTATTGGTACATTTATATCATTCTACATATATAAGTGGTCAACAGTAAAAACGCAGAATACAGAGCACAGCCAAATCAATACCGGTGTAATTAAAATCCTTCAGGAGTCCACTGGTTTGAGTCTTCTTCTTCCTGAATTTTTCCCATTAGACCGATTTTTCAGGCTATTTGTACATGTGAACAAATGTACATGTGAATGAAAACTGGTTCTGTTATACTTTGTAGTTCTTTTCTTTTGAAGGCCCCTCCAAGTGTGAAAGAGAGTATTTCACTGCCACTCGTTTTGAGGAGGATTATAAACCATTGTGTGAAGACAATGGTGCCCACAAGCCAACACAATGTCAACTGAATGGAGAATGTTGGTGTGTCGACAGCAGAGGACAGGAGATCCCTGGAACAAGGAGGAGAGGACAGCAACCAATCTGTGGTAGGTAAAGCCAGAAACATGCTCATCAAGGGTTTTCATTCCTAGCTTAATGTTATCTCAAGACTGTAGACAAAAATCCTCCAACTATCAGTTGCAATGGAATAGCAGTGGATTTCTCGTTTCTGAATTCCTCAGAAACATTTAACCGATCACAGTGATAAACAAATGCTGGACCTTGGCCTGATCCAGCAGAATTGTTCTTATGTTCTTAAAATATAGGGAGATAAAGGTTTCCCCCCCTCCCCACTTTTTCTCATTAGGTTGATGAAAGTATTGAAACAAAATTCCAAGAAAGGAAAGCTATTCTATGTAATAATATGCAGATTTAATTTATGGAATTTTGGGTGAGGACCTCCAGTTTAGATGGTTTTTGAAGAAAACAAAATACATTCAAGGAGGATAGGTTATTAATGGCTGCTAATCTTAATGGCTCATTAGCTCCTTGATCACAAGTAATTTACTTTAAATATCAGGAGTTGGGCAGAATCCACTGAAAGAAGTTTCATTGTAGGAGAAGAGCAGACAGAGCAGGGGCGGAGTTAAACGAGTCATCAGCCTAGAGTCATTACAGTCCCACAAATGGTCTAAGTCCAACCCCCCCCCCCTGGATTCTATTGGCCCTTATCTGGTGCCAATTTAACATTGGGCCTTAGTTGACTAGATTCTTGTATATAGGTTCAAATAAATCTTCTATGCTGGAACTTAACATATGGTCCTGATATTTTGCACCTGACATTCGTGCTAGTGAACTTTTTGGAGAAATCTTCTTGGACATTATGTGACATCAAATGCTGGTGTAGATGAACCCTTGGCATGAACCAGTCTCAAGCCTCTTCTTGTGTTCTTCGTAATAATTAATCTCCTGTTATCATTTCTTTTGTCTAGACAAGGAGCCCACCTGTATCTCTGAGAGACTAGTATCTCTGTCCAGGCTTTTCTATGGCCCCGTTGGACATTTCAGTCATAACAATTTGTTTTCTGCTACTCAAGAGCCACGGAAGATAGTTGGCTCCTCAAGATTTTGTCCCTTTTTATTCAGAGACTTTTTTGTGGGTTCCACGGGGCTGTCTTCCATCTCAGGGGGAAACAGCGCCGCTCAGCTCTTCACATTTGAAACTCTTCTCGGCGAAGCAGTTAGTGGGATGTTTCCTTCACGAGAACTTGCTCAGGTTGCTCTACGATTCACCAACAACCCCAAGCGATTCCAAGAAAACCTTTTTGGTGGGATGTTCTTGAAGAATCTGGTCCAGTTTAACCTTACAGGAGCTCTTGGTCCAAACAGCAAATTTAATTTGGACAAGTATTTCCAGCAGGTTGGGATGAGAAGCGGATTCAGTGAACTGGCTGGTCAACTTTTGCAGGGAAGCTCCCAGGAGAAGTTTAATCTGAGCCAATCTCTTGTTGACAGCTTTGGTCGTATGGTCAATTTAGAGGACAATCAGAATGCCATCAAATTCCTTGCTTCCCTTCTTGAAGCCCCAGAGTTTTTCACTTTTCTGCAGCATGTGATTTCTGTCCCAGAAAGTGTCACCAAAGATTTAGGCAATGTGGTGAAGATTCTGTTGAAAGCAAGAGACTGCACGGAAGAGGACAATGATGTTTTCGTGCCAGACTGTACGGAAGAGGGGAACTACAAGGAAATCCAGTGTAAGAGAGGGGAGTGTTGGTGCGTAGATTTAAGGGGGAAAGAAATCCCCGGATCCAGAGTACGAGGGACAAACCCGCGGTGCCCTACAACGTGTGAAAAGCAAAGGACCAGTTTGCAACTCTTATTAAGAGACCAGCCTGCAGGATCTCAGATATTTGTTCCTTCATGCACCAAAGAAGGGAAATTCCTGCCAATCCAGTGCCATGGAAAAAACTGTTTCTGTGTCAATTCAGAAGGCATACCTGTTCCAGGAATAAGTACCAATCCTGGAGACCCCATACAGTGTAAGTTTCACATGTTCACATGCATTATTATTTTGGTGGGTTTTTGTGTGAGATGCTCCTAATGTTGAGTGATGATGAAGATGTGAATACATAGAGCTTAGAATGTAAAACTAGTCACGGAAGAACTTCATAGAAGTCTGCTGGGTCTAGACAATATCTATGCTCTCTCTCTGAGAAACCCACTCAAATGCCCAAATTTTGGTTTCTTTAAATGTGCTGTTGATTTTTGTAGCGCCTACCTACCAGATGGCAGCTCAATGAGAATAACAGCATACGAACTCTTGGTTAGGAAATTAGATTTCCTACTTACATGAGATCCATATAGCAATAGCAATAGCACTTAGACTTATATACCGCTTCATAGTGCTTTACAGCCCTCTCTAAGCGGTTCACAGAGTCAGCATATTGCCCCCAACAATCTGGGTCCTCATTTTACCCACCTCGGAAGGATGGAAGGCTGAGTCAACCTTGAGCCGGTGAGATTTGAACTGCTGAACTGCAGCTAGCAGTCAGCTGAAGTAGCCTGCAGTGCTGCACCCTAACCACTGCGCCACCTCGGCTCTGTGGCCTACTCATCTTCAAATAAGTCTCCCTTTTTTGTTTTTAGTGTCCCCAACATATAGCAACAGCATTTAGACTTATACACTACCCCATAATGCGTTATAGGTCTCTCTGGGTGGTTTACAATGTCAGCATATTGCCCCAACAATCTGGGTCCTCATTTTACCGACCTCGGAAGGATGGAAGGCTGAGTCAACCTTGAGCCCATCAAAATTAAACTCCAGGCTGTGGGCAGAATTAGCCTGCAATACTGTGTTTTAACCGCTGTGCCATCAGGGCTCTTTTATATTAAGTTAGTAACATGGTTGTTAAGTGAATCTGGCTTCATCATTGACTTTGCATGTCAGAAGGTCACAAAAGGTGATCCCATAACCCCAGGACACTGCAACTATCATAAATATGAACCATTTTCATACGGGTTTGAGAAAAAGGAAATGCTTCTACAATTATGCCTTGTATAATTGTATAATGCTTTATGCCTTGTGTTTCATAACTACTTTGAGTTGTTCCGTGCTCTGGCTGGTGTCAGCTTTGATGGTGTCCAGCTACTGTGTTCTTTGGAGGCCTGGTTCCCTTTTTCCGATAAGTCTTCCAAGCATAATTGCTTTCTCCATAGAATTCCTCCGCATGACATGGCCAACATAAGGGAGACACAGTTTTGTGACTTTTGCCTTCCAGTGACATGACTGGTGTGATCTCTTCCAGTACTTGTTTGTTAAACCCCTTTGCTCTCCGAAGACATAATTTGTAAAAATGCGTTTGTTATAAGCACAGTCACATTTAATTTTTTAAAAGTTTAGATCTTCTATCCAGTTGACCAGGTTTATCTTTTAAGCCAGTGAGGATTTAAAATGGAATCTTAAATTTAGCTGAGCAATTAATGAAATAATTAAAATGAATATACTCCTTCGATGCTCTTTCTATAGAGATATTCAAAAAAACCCACATATCCTCCCAATAATTTATAGGTATCCTGTTAGTTCCGACACTGCTTATCTCCAGTGGCTGCGGAATAGAATAGAATAGAATAGAATAGAATAGAATAGAATAGAATAGAATAGAATAGAATAGAATAAACTAGAATTCTTTATAGAATTCTTTATTGGCCAAGTGTGATTGGACACACAAGGAATTTGTCTTCGGTGCATAAGCTCTCAGTGTAAATAAAAGATATACAGTAAGTGATAAATCATAGTCATCATAAATACATTCATCATGAATCATTAGATTCAACACTTAGTGATAGTCATAGGATACTAAATAAGCAATCAACATAAATCATACTAGGAAACTAAATAAAACAATATAAATTGTAAAGATACAAGCAACAAGTTACACTGTAGTCATAAGTAGAAAAGGAGATAGGTAATAGGAAGGATGAGAAGAATAATAGTAATACAGTCTTAGTAAATAATTGGACAGTGTTGTGTGAATTAGTTGTTTAGCAGAGTGATGGTATGGGGGGGAAAACTGTCCTTGTGTCTAGTTGTTCTGGTGTGCAATGCCCTATAACGTCATTTTGAGGGTAGAAGTTGAAACAATTTATGTCCAGGATATGAGGGGTCTATAGCAGAGGTGGGTTCCTCCTGGTTCAGACCGGTTCTTCCGAACCGGTAGCGACCCACTGGTGACGTCACGGTGATGTCACGGAGCCGGTTCGGTCGGTGCCGATCTGTGGGCGCCACCATCTTTTTTTTGGAATTTTTTTTTTGGATTTTTTAAAAAAAATTTCTTCTGCGCATGCGCAGAAGCCAAGTTTCCAGCACTGCGCATGGATCGCCATCTTGTTTTTGGCTTTTTTTTATTTGTTGGCACTGCGCATGCGCACGCGTGCAAAGCACGTGCGCGTGCCCACGAGGCGCCGCCACGCGATGCAGGAGGAAGCGAACCGGCAGCGAGGTGAGTTAGAACCCACCCCTGGTTTGTAGATATTTTCACAGCCGTCTTTTAAGGACAAACAGACTGTGATTACAGCGCAGGTGGCTAGATTCTGCACAGCACCACTGTGGATTTGTTGGAAACATGTGATTAATCCACCCTAGCTATTTTACACAACTACTGTACCAAACCCTTTTGCATTACTATTTTGTTGCATTTTAGTATTTAATGACTACGGGCCTCACAGTTTATGGATTGCTATTATAGCATAGTTAGGCCGTGTGCAACTGACAGACTGGATGCCAAATTGTGGTTTTAATCTAGACTTTATCTGTTATTTATTATTTTATTGTAGGATTTTTAACTGGATATTCATTGAGTGTTTTTATTTGTCCTGGTCTCTGGTCTTTGACTGTAATGAACCTGATTTTGATTAATTAAAATGAATTAAACCATTTCAGCTATTCTTGTGCTAGGGTGAAAATCTTAAAACACCTGTTCTACTGACTTCGTATTTATCAAGTTGGTTCTTTCTTAGGTCCGAGTGACTGCCATCTTGCGGCTGGTCAAGCTTTTCTAAGATCTGCTAAGCAGTTTCTATTGAATCCCACGTCTCTGACTCAATTGTCCAGCTTTTATGTACCTCAGTGCGGTCTGGATGGTCAGTGGAGGCCAATCCAGTGCAATGGTCCACCTGAACCAGCTTTTGAGTGGTACGAAAGATGGAATACTCAGAACAATAACAACAATGTGCTTACTATCGCTGAGTTGGCTAACGTACTCCTAGACTACAAGGCAAGATCTCAGCAAAGCTTTGAAGATTTCATCAACATACTCTATGCAGCGGGCCACCAGAATATTTTCCCAGAATTCTCCAAATACTCATCTTTTGAAGGTGTTCCTCGAGAGCTGCTGGAGGGCAATACATTGCAGTCATCTGAGAATGCTTTACTGGACCCATTTACCTTTTGGCAGCTTCTTCAAGGTCGCCTTAACCATTATCCAGGATCCTACAGTGATTTTAGTATCCCCTTGGGACATTTTGATCTTCGCAACTGTTGGTGTGTGGATGAAAAGGGACGCTTGCAAGGAAGCCAAGCCAGCGTAAACCAAGTTCCAACTTGTAAGTAACTTGGGCCAATCCCCAGATCTTCCTGTGCTAAAATATCAGAACATCAGAACATAGCAATAGCAATAGCAATAGCACTTAGACTTATATACCGCTTTACAGTGCTTTACAGCCCTCTCTAAGCAGTTTACAGAGTCTGCATATTGCCCCCAACAATCTGGGTCCTCATTTTACCCACCTCAGAAGGATGGAAGGCTGAGTCAACCTTGAGCCGGTGAGATTTGAACCGCCGAACTGCAGCTAGCAGTCAGCTGAAGTAGCCTGCAGTGCTGCACTCTAACCACTGCGCCACCTCCGCTCATGAATAATAGGGTTGGAAGGGACCTTGAGGGTGTCCGAGTACGACTTCCTGCCCATGGCAGGAGATCCTATTCCATACTGGAATTTCTTGGGACTTGATGGAATCATAGAAAGAATAACAAAACAGAATAATTGAGTTGGAAGGGACCCTGGGGGTCCTCCAGTCCACCTCCCTCTTCACCAAGCAGGAGGCCCTATACCCGTGATGATGGCATGCATGCCACAGGTGGCACATGGAGCCATACCTGAGGGCACGTGAGGCATTGCCCTATGTCAGCTCCAGCGTGCACAGCTGATTTTAGGCCTTCTGGAGGGCGGGGGGGGGAGGTCATTTTTGCCTTCCCCAGGCTTCAGGAAAGCCTCCGGAGCCTGTGGATGGTGAAAAACGGACCCAACGCAGGTCCAGAGGCTTTCCTGAAGCCTGGGGAAGGTGAAAATGACCTCCCCCCAGCCCTCTGGAAGGCTGAAAATCAGCTGGAATCCGTTTTTTGCCATCCACAGGCTCCAGAGGCTTCAGTGAGCCCTGCGTGCATGCGCGGGGGGGGGCAGTGCGGGGGGGGTTGTGCGCGCATGTGCAGGGAGAAGGCATTGC
The DNA here is from genome assembly GCA_003457575.1 of Thermophis baileyi. Taxonomy (NCBI): domain Eukaryota; kingdom Metazoa; phylum Chordata; class Lepidosauria; order Squamata; family Dipsadidae; genus Thermophis; species Thermophis baileyi. The sequence continues at coordinate 183,846 of QLTV01003483.1, forward strand.
ATTATGGGTGTGGGCATGCGCGGGCGCCCTTTTGGCACCCAAGCAAAAAAAGATTCGCCATCACTGCCCTATACCATTTCAGACAAATGGCTGAAATTCTTTCTTAAAAACCTCCAACGATGGAGCACCCACAACTTCTGGAGGCAAGCCATTCCACTGATTAATTGTTCTAACTGTCAGGAAATTTCTCCTTAGTTCTAGGTTGCTTCTCTCCTTGATTGGTTTCCATTTGTTGCTTCTTGTCCTGCCTTCAGGTGCTTTGGAGAATAGGTTGACCCCGTCTTGATGGGATTGAGCAAAATCTGAGCCTAATGAAGCATTTATGATGTGACTAACATTGCACTAAGCCATACATTCATTTGGTTTTAGTTTTCCATTATGTATAGACCTAGTCCTAGTTTGCAGTCCATGGATGGTGGTTTAGCATTCTGTGTGTAAGCCTGGCCATTGTAACCCAATGAACAAATCAGGGTTACAACTAAACCAAGATTTCTGTTTAAATTAAATATAATAGCTATTAATAGATTCTTCCCTAGAGTAATGGGTTTTTGTGGAAAATATTTTCCCATTATGAAACATCAGCCATTATCACTGGTGGCTATTGGGCCTTTTCTAAAATCCACCTTTTTTTCCTTGTAGCTTTTATTCATTTAATTCTCCAAGTGCAAGGTGGGTTTTTTTTTCTAAGTTGCTTTGACTAGTTAGCATTTCCTTTTATATAAGGCTAATGAAGTCCTTTGAGACATTCACACAACTGAGAAATTGTCTATAAATATTTTAAATAAATACATGAGGAATTGGGCATAATTATTTGCAAGTGGCAATACCAAGCCAGTTTTAAGAGCCGAGGTGGCGCAGTGGTTAGAGTGCAGCACTGCAGGCTACTTCAGCTGACTGCTAGCTGCAGTTCGGCGGTTCAAATCTCACCGGCTCAAGGTTGACTCAGCCTTCCATCCTTCCGAGGTGGGTAAAATGAGGACCCAGATTGTTGGGGGCAATAGGCTAACTCTGTAAACCGCTTAGAGAGGGCTGTAAAGCACTATGAAGCTGTATATAAGTCTAAGTGCTATTGCTATTGCTATTAAGCTTAGGTATTTAACATTCCTACTTGAAACAGCCCACTGGGATCTGAATCTCAGATTGTCCTATTTCCTCCTGGCTCCAATTTATATATTGTGAGCAGAACTGCTAAGTTTACAAGTAAGGCAGTTCAGCTAAGAACGTGTATATTGAATAAAGTGGGGCCTCATGTAAAGGTAATATAGTTATCCAAAGGCTGATTCTTTGTATTTATCATGTATGCATTATATTACTATATTTCCTTATCTGTTTTATCCTGGAATTAGACCCTGTACTTTACTATTATTATTATTTTTGTTTGATGTGATTATAAGACTAATCAATAAATAAACTGGTACTCTTTATTTGAGAGCCAGATAATCACACTGAAGCTGAACTGAAATTAGTGAGGGTCTTAGTTTCTTTCTTATTCCTTGCTTGCTGCAATACCAGACTAAATGAATGAATGAATGAATAAATAAATAAATGGAACTCAGAATTGGATGGGAGACAACAATTATGTCTCTGTTGCCCATAATTAATATGCAGGCAAAGTAAAAATCATCTTCATCTTCTTTTATTTGAATCCTTCCCCTTCCCCTTCCCCTTCTCCCTTCTTCTCCTTGTCTTTCCTCTTCCTCTTCTCTTTCCCCTTCTCCCTTGCCGCATCCTCCTCCTCTTCCCTTTCCCTTTCCACTTCCTCTTCTCCTTGTCTTCTCCTTCTCCTTCTCTTTCCTCTTCCATTTCCCCTTCTCCCTTGCCACCTCCTCCTCTCTTTCCCTTTCCCCTTCCTCTTCTCCTTGCCTTCTCCTCCTCCTTCTTCTCCTTCTCTTTCCTCTTCCATTTCCCCTCCTCCCATTCCCCCTTCCTCTCTTTCCCCTCCCCCTTCCTCTTCTCCTTGCCTTCTCCTCCTCCTTCTCCTCCTTCTCTTTCCTCTTCCATTTCCTCTTCTCCCTTGCCACCTCCTCCTCTCTTTCCCTTTCCCCTTCCTCTTCTCCTTGCCTTCTCCTCCTCCTTCTTCTCCTTCTCTTTCCTCTTCCATTTCCCCTTCTCCCTTGCCACCTCCTCCTTCTCCTCCTCTCTTTCCCCTTTCCCTTCCTCTTTCCTTCTCTTTCCTCTTCCATTTCCCATTCTCCCTTGCTGCCTCCTCCTCCTCTTCCCCATTAGACAGATGTGCCACACTCTGAGCAAACTTTTTGTCTTCTTGCAGGTCTCGGAACGTGTGAAGCTGCAAAGCGAGAAGCTGTGGAATTTGTTAACAAGGCGGAACAACTTATTCAGGAGTCAAACAGCTCTCATTTTCCTTTCGGACACAGCTTTTTAATGAGCCAAGTGTCCATGTTAAGAGGCCGAGAGCTTTGGAGTAATTTTTCTCAGCTGGAAAGCACTTTTGCAGAAATACTGTTGGCAGGGAGCGATTATGCCATCCAGTTGGCTGCACAATCCAGTATGTTAATTTTTAAAAAATGATTTTTTTAGAGGAATGTCAAACGTTGGTCCAGTATACTTTGGATTACTGAAGGAAGAATTAGCATTGCAGGATTTGCGAGGGTCTCTACAGGAAGAGGATCAAAAAGTCACAAGGATGATCACAACTATATGATTGAAGACCTGGGTATTGATCACATGGTTGTGGCCACCATCTTAACTTTCTTGACTGCCCTGTGGACAGCTTTGTTTGGTTCTCTTAATAGATATTGTGGCAGGAGAACCATGTTAGTGTATGGCATTGTTTCTCAACCTTAACAACTCTAAGATGTGTAGACTTCATGATGGCTGGGTAATTCCGGAAGTTGAAGTCCACACATCTTAGAGCTGCTAAATTTGGAAAATGCTCATCTCCAGTAACCAGTGATAGAATAGAATGAATGAGCTGGAAGGGACCTCGGAGGTCTTCTACTCCAGCTCAAGCAGGAGAACCTGTACCAGGGGTGGGTTCTAACTTACCTCGCTGCCGGTTCTCTTCCTCCCACGCCGCGTGGCCACGCCTTGTGGGCACGTGCGCGCTTTGCGTGTGCGCGCATGAGCAGTGCAAAAAAAAAAATCCCCCCCCCCAAAAAAGCCGAAAACAAGATGGCGACGCATGCGCAGTGCCGGAAACTCAGCTTCTGCGTGCCTACCGTCCCTGTCCTACTGTCCTATTGTCCTCATCTATCTGTATTCACTTTGATTATGTTTAAAAAAAAAGATGGCGGCGCCCATGGACCGGCACCAACCGAACCGGATCCGTGACATCATCGGGACATCACCAGCGGGTCACTACTGGTTCGGGCGAACCGGTCCGAACCGGGAGGAACCCACCTCTGACCTGTACCATTTCAGATAGGTGACCGTCTAGACCAGTGGTTCCCAATGTGGGGCCCACCCCCCCACAGGGGGGCAATTTGATTTTTAATGGGGGCAATTGGAACCTTGTTTAAACCTAGTTAATGGCCTTTTAGGCTTCCTCCGCGTGAGTAGGAATTCACTTTTTGAATAGTAAGAATTATATGTCACGAGGGGGGGGCACCAGGATTTTAGAGATTTTATTTATTTTTATTTATTTATTTATTTGTTTGTCAAACATGTACAAGATAGCAGGTATAGGTATAAACATAAACATAATCAAAGTGAATACAGATAGATGAGGACAATAGGACAGTAGGACAGGGACGGTAGGCACGCTGGTGCGCTTATGCACGCCCCTTACAGACCTCTTAGGAATGAGGTGAGGTCGACAGTAGACAGTCTAAGGTTAAAGTTTTTTGGGTTTGGGGAAGAAACCACAGAGTCAGGTAGTGAATTCCAGGCATTGATCACTCTGTTGCTGAAGTNNNNGTCTAAGCCCAAAATTTCAAGTCTTGTGGAATAAGGTATTCTGTTGCAAGTGGAGGAGTGGAGGACTCTTCTCGTGAAATATTTTTGGACTCTCTCAATTGTATTAATATCCGATATGCAGTGCGGGTTCCAGACAGGTGAGCTGTATTCGAGAATTGGTCTAGCAAACGTTTTGTATGCTCTAGTTAGCAGTGTAATGTTGCCAGAGAAGAAGCTACGCAGGATTAAGTTGACTACTCTTAGTGCCTTTTTGGCAATGTTGTTACAGTGGGCTTTGGCACTTAGATCATTAGATAGGAGTACTCCAAGAGGTGGGGCATGGCCAAAAAAAGGTTGGGAACCACTGGTCTAGACTCTTCTTAAAAATATCTAGTGATGGAGTGATCAGATCAGATGGAGTCTGGTAGCGTCTTTCACACTACAGCTTAAGCCTTGTATTAAAATTTGTTAGTCAGAAAATGTTTGGTCACTTTGGTTTCTACAGCTTTCGTTATCCCAAAAGAAAAAGAACAAAAATCAGGATCAGCTCTGTGGCATTTCCATGTGTGATTATCCAGCCTTCCAAGGTGAACTTCTAAAGCAGGATTGTCCAACCTTGGCAACTTCAAGACTTGTGGATTTCAACTCCCAGAAGCTGGGAGCCCCATCCATGGTTGGCTGGGGAATTCTGGGAGTTGAAGTCTACAAGTCTTAAAAGTTGCCACAGTTGGATATTCCTGCTCTAAAGGAGCATTTCTCAGCAGGGGTGGATAAAAGAAGCGGAAATGTCCTAAGGAGGGATTTGTGTTAAACTTCTGTGGCAAAAATAAATGCCTAGCATTTTTGTGGCACTATAGAGGCTAACAGGTTTATTTTGAACCCAATCCCCTTCAGCAAATGTACAGTGTGGAGGTTCAAATATACCATTTTTTCATTTTCTCTTCTTGGGGAAAAAATTATATAGGTAGGGAAAAAAACAGCGGTGAAATCTACTTACCTTCCCTACCGGTTCGGAAGCGTTCGCTCCGTGTGCGCTCCGCTCGCGCATGGGCTTTTTCACCCTCTGCGCATGCGCAGAACGCTTTGACCCAAAATGGCGGCATCCGGGCGTGTGGGCGGAGCCTCGTGCTGCCGTCACTACCAGTTCTCCGAACCACCGGCAGGCGGCGCTACCGGTATGCCTGGACCCGGCCGAACCGGGAGCATTTTACCCCTGGAGAAAACCACATGAGGTCTAGTGGTAAAGCAGGATTGCATAAATTGTAGCAATAGAGGGATAAGGAGGCTTGGAGATGTTAGTAATGATGAGCAGGGAGAAGAAGAAGAGAGGCCCTTTTACATCTTTTTATATCAGATCTTACTTTTGAATGATCCACATAATAGCTACTTATGAATCAGTAGCAAAAGAGTTCCATGTTTTCTATTGTCTACCTCTCTGTGGTTGCCTTCATCGCTTAAGCCACGTTTGCTTTGTTGTAGCTTTGCAATTTTATCGGAAGAGTCTATTTGCATCCCCGGATTCTGCTGGGGAAGCTCGGCGCTTGGCATTTCAGCCTTATATCCCCCAGTGTGATGGACAAGGGAACTGGGAGCCCATCCAGTGCTATGGCAGCACAGGTGAGAAATATCTAGGAAGAAGTTTGCCTGAGTAAACAATGATGGTCTTTCATGGCTGTAGATGCTAGCAATTACATACAGTAATCTTCTTCCTCTTCTCCTTTTTCTTCTTCTTCTTCCTCCTCCTTTTCTTGTTCTCCTCTTCCTCCTCCTCCTTTTCTTTCTCATTCTTCTTCCTCCCCTCCTTCCTCCTCCTCCTCTTCCTCTCTTTCTCCTTTTTCTTCTACCTCCTCCTCCTCTTCCTCTACCTTCTCCTCTCCTCCTCTTCTTCTTCTTCCTCTTCTTCTTCCTCTTCCTTTTCCTCTCCTTCTCCTTCTCCTCCTCCTCCTCCTCCTCCTCCTCCTCCTCCTCCTCCTCCTCATTTCCTCATTTCCTCCTCCTCTTCTTTTTCCCGTTCCTCTTCTTCCTCTTTCTCCTCCTCCTCCTCCACTCCTCCTCCTCCTTCCTTCCTAGGTTACATAGCAAAAATGAGTCTAATTACATGCTTCATTACTTTATTTTATTTCCTTGCATGCATTTGTATATAAATAATAAATACTATATTTATATTCTGCCTTTATTGTAAACAATCCAAAATGGCCCAAACCCACCCAGTCAGCTTTCATCCCTAAGGAAAGACTGGAAGTCACAGTTTCCCAGTTTCTAGTTCAGCACCTTATCCATCACACCAAAGTAGCTCTCAGTTTGCAAAAACATGAATAAGCTTCATCACGTGCACAGGGATTTTATTAAATACATCCTTGGATCATTCTTCCAATTGAAGAGGTGGAAAGTACCACTCTCACCATGAAACTTGAGTCTTTCAAGAGTTGGGAAAGCCAAGTGGCCTTCATAGGACTTGCTTTCTTTGATGAAATGAATAATAGAGATTTATGTTTGCTCTGATTTTTGTGCTGTGGTGGCCAGTTCAGATAAACTAAATTGCCAGGGCATGTTCCATACCAGGGGTGTCAAACTCAAGGCCCGTGGGCCAGTAGTGGGTTCTAAAACCCTTTGCTACCAGTTCGCGTGCGCAATTGCGCATGCTCACAACACTTCTGCACATGCGCAGAAGCATCCCGGGTGGGTGGGCAGAGCATCCCGGGCGGGTGGGTGGAATGTCCCGGGTGGGTGGGTGGAGCCTCCCGCCGGTGACACTACCGGTTCGCAGAACCGGGAGCAACCCACTGCTGCCGCGGGCCAGATCTGGCTTGTGGGGTGCTTAGATCTGGGGCCGCCCTGGAAACAGCGAAGGACCGGCCCGTGGTGCCTCTGCCAGCAAAAACAGAGCTCGGGAAGACCGCATGCAGCCCTCCCAAGCTCCATTTTCAGCTGGGACGGCCTCCTGCAGCCCTCTGCCAGTGAAAATGGAGCTTGACCGAGCTCCGTTTTTGCTGGCAGAGCACTCGGGCCACCACAGGAGCTCCTGAAACGAGTGACGTTGAGTTGGCCATGCCCACCCTGGCAATGCCCCCCCCCGAGGTCAAACACAACCCTGATGCGGCCCTCAATGAAATCGAGTTTGACACCCCTGTTCAATACAATGATTTCTTCTTTACTGAACTATTGTCTAATTCTACTCAAGTATTACAGGGAACATCTCTTTGCGAAGTGGTTCCAAAACACATATTTTTCTTCTTTGTTTCAGGTCACTGCTGGTGTGTAGATGAGATGGGACGATATGTTTCAGATTCCTTGGTGACACGCTCAACACAACTGCCGCAGTGTAAGTCTTATTCTTTAAAGTTGGGCTGTTGCCCCTTAACAAGCAATAGAGATAGGGAGGGGAATAGCATAATTTTATAAAATTGTAGGAGTGTCAACTCAGGGTGAGATGTCCAACTCTTTAATAAAAATATTACAGTAATCATTTTAGGGTATCGATAGTCAGCTTTGCTTGAAATGGAGATAGGATGTTGCTTTAGTCAGTTGGAATGATATGTCCATTACAGAAATATTGAAAAAGACTTTATTTGTTTAAATAATCCCATACAACATCTGTAACATAGATTCTTTAAGAGTAAAGATGAATGAAAATACAAGGTCTAAATCACAACAGATTTTTAGCATTATGAATAAAACTGATTGCAGTTTGGTGATTTATTATATTTGGATTGTGGCTATTGATATTCATTCTTGGCTGAGCTTAGTAACAACTTTCATCTTTTAAAGCAATATATACCATTATTCACAGTTAATTATAGCTTCCATGGCATTTCTAAATCCCTTTATTCCTTTTGTTATTTTATTCCCTTATTCCCTTTTTCTTGCCTTCAGTTTCTTATTTGTTTCTATGTCTATATTTACCGTAAGCATTTAATTGAAAAAGTAACAACATGCAAGGGGTGGTGAAAGCCCTTAGCATTTTCTTTATTAGCAAAGATGGTAACAGAAGAGGTCTCTTACATGGTCCTCTGTACATTAGCACTTCTTGTCCCAAAGGTGCTTTTTCAAGAGGCAACTGGACTTCCTTGTTTTTTCTTTGAAGACGTTTCGCTTCTCATCCAAGAAGCTTCTTCAGCTCTGACTGGATGGTGGGGAATGGAAGGATTTATACTCCTTGCAGACAGCTGGTCAGTTGCATCCTTTTAGAGAGTTGTCGAGGACACTTGGAGGTTTATTCTGTGTCCTCAGGGTCACCTGAGTGGTGCAAATGGGTGTGTGGAGCCTTCTTGGCTGCAGGATGTTTTCTGCCCTGTGTCCCTTCACTGTTGAAGACAGGCGCAGGCTGTTGGGGATGAGTCTGTGTTGTCTGCATCTCGAACTGAAGTGCAAATGGCTCCTGTACTCCCGGAATCATTTGAAGGGTGTTCACCCCAAAGTGCATAGCTAGCTGTCTGCAAGGAGTATAAATCCTTCCATTCCCCGCCATCCAGTCAGAGCTGAAGAAGCTTCTTGGATGAGAAGCGAAACATCTTCAAAGAAAAAACAAGAAAATGCAGTTGCCTCCTGAAAAAGCACCTTTGGGACAACCATAACCTGGATGACCGAGAATCTCCATAGACTATTAGCACTTTTTAGAATTACCAAGTGTTCATGCATGATAGCTTGGTCAGTCAAGGAAGCATAAGAAAACAGAAATAGTCTCTTTAAAGATTCCTACACTTCTGCAAACACATGTGGCCTGTTCTCCACTAAAATAAATTAAAGCAAGCAGGACCTCTGACCATCTTAAACATTTTGAACCAGCTTTCTTTTTCTGGGGAAGAAAGAAAGAATGAACTTGTCTGGATTAATTTCTGCTCGCACTCTACTCTTCATGGAACTGCTATGAGCAAAAACACTTTCTTAACTGGATCTAAGATGAAATTCTTTCATGCCACACATGGAGATTTCTATATTAGAGATGACATATGGAATTAAGCGAACATTTCTTTTGGTTGACTTCTTAACCCATGTGTAGATTAATCCTACCTGGAACACCATAAATAACTTCCTATTCAGGAAAATACATTTCCAGAAAAATAAATTATGCATATTGATAACCTGCCTCTATCCTAATGGGCTCTGGATTTGAGTACCATAAAGTCAGGTACCAAAGTAAAAGTTCAATGTAGATAGTTGTAATTGAGGACTACCTGTATTTAATAGAATAACAGAATAGGAAGGGACCTTAGAGGCCTTCTAGTCCAACCGCCTGCTCTAGCAGGAGACCCTATACCACTTCAGATAAATGGTTATCCCATCACTTCTTAAAAACTTCCAGTGATGGAGCACCCACAACTTCTGGAGGCAGGTCGTTCCACTGATTAACTGTTCTTATTGTTAGGAAATTTCTGCTTGGTTGTAGGTTGGTCCTCTCCTTGATTAGTTTCCATCCATTGTTTCTTGTCCTGCCTCCAGGTGCTTTGGAGAATAGTTTGACTCCCTTTTCTTTATGGCAGCTCCTTAGATCTTAGAACACTTGTATTTTGTTCCTCAGTCTGGTGTGAGAAATTTTTATAGGTGTCCTTGGAGATTTGATTGGATTGAATTCTGTCCTAGGCTTAGTTATTTGGACTGAAGTGATCCTGGGGATGGATTTCTTCAGCTGTGTCTTAATTACTAATGTCTTTGGCTGAAGTGAACACTTGGTGGTTTCAAAAATCTGGTTTCCTCGGTTTCTGCAACTGTCTTTAATTAATCGGGGTGAAGAAATAAGTGGGTCTGCAGACTTGTTTGCTAGCTGGAATACATATTACTCTGGAAAAAATGATCTGAATGCAGGTCAGACATCATGTCAACGTTCCCAAGTGAATGCCCAGATTGCCAGTTGGAGAATGAATGGACAGACACAGAATGCAACTTCAGCAGCTCTGTTTACTCCGTCCTGTCTGGAGGCAAGTTGTATAAAGCTGAAAATTGTATTTTGATTATTACATTATTACACTTTTCCTTTTTGAAGGTTGGGATATTTGTATTTTTTTCTGGGGGAGAAAGGGGGCATGGTGGCCTAGCGGTTAAGATGCTGGTCTTATTGACCAGAAGGCTGGCAGATAGAGACTGAGTACTGCATGATGGAGTGAGCTCCCGTCCCTTGCTGCAGCTCCTGCCCACCTAGCAGTTCGAAAGCATGCAAATGCGAGTAGATAAATAGGTACCACTTTGTGGAAAGGTAACAGCATTCTGTGTGCCTCAAGGTGTAGTCATGCCGAACCATGACCATGAATGTGTCTACTGGCTCCCTCAAGTAGGAAATGGAGACGAGCACAATCTCCTAGAGTTGAACACGACTACACAGGGGGAAACTTTCCTTTCAGGGAGAAATATGGCTAATTCCAGGTTTACTAAAAATATAACTCCTTCTCCCTCTCCCGTCCAATTATCTTGCTTAGCATGAGGACATGCTAGGTTCCGTAATTCCTAAATCTACAGAAAACAGGATGATTGATGCCTTCCATAATGCTTAGAGTGACCTTTTTGGGATTTTAGATGTCTTTGAGAGCTTTTCTTGGATCGATCAAGTCAAGGGTGGGAGGTTGTGAGGAGTTAGGGGCCCCAGGTCAGTCTCCTGACATATTCAGGACCAACAGAGGCCTTCTGGTGATTTTGGAAAGGGCAACACTGGTTTATTTTCACTCGCCTTTGGGGGAGTTTTAAGGATAGGAAGGGTAATGGGAATCTCAGGACCAATAGTTCCCATTCCCAACCTCCCCACGCAAACCTGGAATCTTTGTTTGTTTGTTGTTGGTGGTGGTGATTTTTGATGGTTTTTAAAAGTGGGAATGGGAGCAGGAAGCTTCCCATAGGGAAACCATTCCCACCCTAAAGTTTCCCCAGACTTTGAAAAAGAATCCAAAATGTCAATGAAATGATCTCGGGGTACAAATGGAATGCTCAAGAGCCAAACATGATCACCATCTGTAGACTGTCCATGTCTCAGTTAAGCAGTATGTAAATGAAGATTCCTCTGAATTCAACTCTTGGTGACTACACAGACACAATTGTGCTATTTATTGGCATTAACACAGGGGTACTTTGCTATTGCCCTCTTTTAAGGGTGGGTTTTTTGTTCGGCTTCCCAACCTACTTTACAAATGGTCATCACACTGAATGCTGTTTTATTTTCTTTGGGATCAACCACACTCAGCTGCTCATTATTATGCTACTCGTTTTAGAATGAGTAGTATAATAATGAGATCAAATAGCAGAAAATGTGAAGGGTGTGTGTGAATTAGCCAGCCGTTAAATTTCGTTAGAATTCTGGTCCTTAAAAACAACAATCTTGTACAGAACTTGTGGACCTAACCATTATCTTTCTTTCTATCTATCATTATTCTATCTATCTATCTATCTATCTATCTATCTATCTATCTATCTATCTATCTATCTATCTATCTATCTATCTATCTATCTATCTATCTATCTATCTATCTATCT